>WOFM01000363.1:40704-157540 GCA_011428145.1 Ericerus pela | reverse complement strand
AAATTAATATTTGATACAAGTATTAAAAAAACAAATAAAAATTTTCTAAAAAGAGAAAAATGATTATTTCAAAATTTCTCCAGTAAGACCTACTGGAATTAAATTGAAAAGAAAAAAGGCACTGTGGAATACCTTGTCGTGAGAGATATTCTCACCAGAAGGAAATTCTACAGAATTTAAGCGTGTTCAGCCACTTCATACGAAAGTATGGGCAAGCCAAAACCAAACCGAACAATGGCGATTTTAGAGCGGGTTCTGTGAGTTTTTATACCGGTTTTGGCTGGTGCACACAAGCACACGTACGTAGTAAATTATGTACGTTGTTTAAGTACGGCCAGGTCGCATCATCCCCTACTATCGTAGGTGGCGGCTGGCCGGTTCGTGTACGAATCGTGACATTGATTGATGGATGACGTCACGATTCGTACTCGTACATTATCTGCAAGTATTCGCAGGTAATTACGATCGAACGTAATTTCGTGTGTTCGTTTAACGTCGCAAGGATGATAAGTTGCCTGCCCTATGGGGCGGCGACTGTCGTCGAGGGGTCCGAGCCCCTACACCTCATACCGATGAGTCCCCACAGCTACTCCCCCCCAGTTTTTGCGCCACAAAAACGACCAAAAATGCGCAAGGCCTGGGGGACGTGCGGGTTTACTTACGTCTTTGATCGGCCTCCCATTTCGCCAGAGCACTGCCCACCACGGCCCCAACGCACTCGTAGGATTCCCTACGGGCGTTTGCTCGGGCCAGGTAGTTAGTCCGGCTGGTTTCACCCCTATGCCTCGGTTTCGCGTTTTTCGCGTGGGCGTAGGGATGTCGATGGGAGTGAGGGGGCAGCGGACGTTTGAATACTGGCTTTCTGTGCATCGGGGAGTTTGTGTTCCCCGATGTCCAGGCGGCCATCTTCGCCCGTTCATTCGCGGCCCTCTCTGCCGTGAATAGGAAGCCCATCGCTTCCTTCTTCTCCTCGGGTTTCGGCTCCGGCTTCGGGGGTTCCGGAGTCGGGGTCGTCTCCTTCGGGGATCGAGGAGGTGAGATGACCGGCGGTAGCGGAGTGGTCATTTCCGCCAGTACATCAGCAACCGGAGGAGCTGTGTCCATTAACAGCTCCTCCTCTATCCTATCCAGCTCCGTTTTTGCTTTCGTCATCTGCTGAGTTTTTGATTTCTCAGCAGATGTCTTGGCGAAGTGGAAACTGGCGGACATCGGGATAGGTATTCGTGACATAGAATAGAATGGGTTATTATTAGGAGAAGGCACCAAAAATAGCTCAAGAAACGACCAAGTAAATCGGTGGTTCTGAAACTGATGATTTTACCTCATTTTTCGATTTACCTTTACAGTTATTTTTCTTTATTTTCGGATCTTCTTATCTACACGTAGAGGGGATAGCGCTTAAAATTCTCGGCCGTATACAAGTTTTCCGGTTAAGTTCTGATCGGTTTAAGCAGAGTTATGCCTGAAATAAACTCAGTGAATATTATTTTTCGAATTTTAAGTACAAAGGAATCTCCGTTTGTGACGTCACGTCGTAGAGATTATCTTTGCGGTTAACGGTACTCGCACGTTGCAATGTTTTGTTTCCGTATTGCACGTGGATTTGTTTATTCCTGTCTTCTTCTTTTTGTTGGCATTCCTCGTTTGCTTATCTCCGGAGTTTCTTTGTCTCGCAGAGTTCCGATATTTCCCGTATGTTTTTAGCGGGTTTCGACTTTTACTACGGATATTACTTTTCGGGAGTAAATTTATTTTTGTCGCATTAGCCTCTCGGACGTGCGGGAAGGATGTGAATTTTTGCGTTTTTTAGTACCTGGAGGTCTACCTCTTTTACGTGGGTGTAAGGGGGCCTCCGGATCATATGTTTTAGTGGTCACATCGTCCGAAAATTTCACTGTTTTCTTGAGTTTTTCTTGATGTGAGGTGTTTTTCTCACTTTTTCCGACGAATTCTTCCGTTTTTGTTTCGGAATTCGTCTGTGTATTTTCGGGGTTCTCCTTTTGTACCCTCTTTATTCTTTTATCGTCACTTACCAAGTACGCAGGCTTCAATCTGTCGATTGAAATTGTTCTTGGTTCGCCTGCGATGAGTATCACAAAGTTTTTCTCATCTCGTGATACTACTTTGTAAGGACCGGCGTATGGTTTCTCCAGCGCAGATCTCATTTTTTCGTCTCTAACAAATACGTGTGACGTATTGGCCAAGTGTTTCGAGACGTAAATCTTGGGCTGGCCATGACGAGCTGCCTGATTTAGGAAATTGTTGGCATCATTTCTTATATTTTGTACCATTATTTCGGGGCTAACTTCTTTCGATTTTGTGAAGAAGTCCCCTGGAAGGCGTAGCTCTTCGCCGAACGCTAATTGCGCTGCAGAGTGACCTGTATCAGTTTGTAGGGCGGATCGAAGGCCTAAGAGGATGGTAGGGAGTACTTCTACCCATCTCTTTGTATCATGGGACATGATGGAGGCTTTGAGAGCTCTATGCCATCTCTCTATTTTGCCGTTGGCTTGAGGATGGTAAGCTGTGGTATGACTGTGTTGAACACCAAGCTTATTTGCCAGCTCTTTAAAGAGCGAGCTCTCGAATTGGCAACCTTGGTCTGTGACTATGACTTCTGGTACGCCATACCTCGCAATCCAGGTATCGTATAACCTTGCAGCTACTGTTGGAGCTGACATCTCGTGAAGAGGGATTGCTTCCGGCCATCGTGTTGCCCTGTCTATTATCGTCAACAGGTATCTGTGTCCTTGGGATGGTGGCAATGGGCCTACCAGGTCCATGTGAACCGTTTTAAACCGCTGTGTTTGCTTGAATGATTTGAGGGGCGAGCGAGTGTGTCTTCCTACTTTGGATTCTTGACAGTTCAGGCAACTGCGAGCCCATTTGTTGCAGTCAGACTTCATTCGTGGCCATACAAATCTTTCTGAAATTAGTTTAGCACTACATTTTGGCCCAGCATGTGACAGATTATGTACACTGTTGAAAGCCAGCCTGCGATATTTTACCGGTAGAAATGGCCTATTCTTACCTGTACTGATGTCACATGTTAATAAAACATCAGTACCGGGAATTTTTCGCTGTCTCAATTTGAGGGTAGTATCATCGTTCGATAACAGCCCCTGCAATTCTGCATCCTTAAGCTGTGCTTTAGCTATTTCAGCATAAGGCAATTGGACAGGAACCGAGATAGCTTCGATTCTACTCAAGGCATCAGCTGGAGTGTTAAGTTCTCCACTTATATACTGAATGTCTGTAGTCAGTTGGCCAATATAGTCCAACTGTCGTGCTCTTCTCGGAGATGCCGGTTCTGCTTTTTGTGTGAAGGCATATGTTAGGGGTTTATGGTCAGTATACACAGAAAAACATCTACCCTCTAACTGGTGCCTGAAATGCTTCAACACAGCAAAAATTCCGAGCAATTCCCTATCGTATGTGCTGTAATTCTTTTCTGTTTTTGAGAGCTTCCTCGAGAAGAAAGCTAGCGGTAATTTGATGTTGTTAGTGTCCAGTTGGTACAATGTTGCACCAATAGCAAAGTCTGATGCATCGGTACTTACGCATAACGGCAGACTTTCGTCTGGATGAGCCAACAGAGTTGCATTTGCCAGTGTTTCTTTGATATTTTCAAAGGCCTGTTCGGCTTCTTCGTTCCATTCGAGTGGAGTTTTATCTTTCTTTTTACTTGTCTTTATTAGTGCAAACAGCTTACTTTGTTCGGCTGCTGCATTCTTCATGCAACGTCTGTAGAAATTCACCATCCCCAAGAAACGCCTAAGTTCTGCGACATTTGAGGGCTTCGGGAAGTTCAGTATTGGCTCTACCTTGGTCTTCAAGGGGGAAATGCCTTCGGTCGAGACTTTGTAGCCGAGGAAGTCAATTTCGGTCTGTGCATATAAGCTTTTGCCTACGTTGATAGTGAGTCCGGCTGCGTGTATACGCTGTACCACGGCTCTCACATTCTCCTCGTGCTGATGCTCACCGCCTTCTGAGCAAATGCAGATATCATCCAGGTATGCATATGCAAACGGCAATTCCCTAAACAGTCCGTTGATAAATCGTTGGAAAGTTTGTGCTGAGTTGCGTAGTCCAAACGGCATTCGAAGGTATTCGAATAATCCAAAGGGGGTTATAACCGCTGTCTTTGGAACGTCCTGGTCGGCCATAGGAATTTGGTGGAATGCCCAGTTGATGTCTATTTTTGTGAACATCGTTGGGTAGCGATCAGGAACTGTTATGGCGTTTAAGGCCCTGTAGTCGCCGACAATTCGCCACTCTCCACTTGCTTTCTTTGTCATGTGGATAGGAGAGCTCCATGAGCTTTTTGAGGGGCGACATACGCCCTCCTCAACGATGCGATGGAAGTACTCTCGTGCCGCTTTGAGTTTGTCGGGTAATAACCGTCGTGCTCTAGCATGGCAAGGCTGTCCTTTGGTTTCTATGTAGTGAACCGTGTTGTGTTTGTACGTAGGATGCCTGCGAATTGAGGGTTGTGTGACTCCAGGATAGTCTGACAGGATCCGTAAGAGTTGTCCGTCGACTTTAGTACAGCTGGATATGTTTGTGTCCAGTCTGTATGCTAGCGTTTTGCCTTCCACACTTTTATTTTCACTATTGATCAATTTACCGTGTTTGAGGTCGATGATCAGGCCATAGTGTGCAAGAAAATCTGCACCCAGGATCGGGTTTGGAACGTCTGCAACCGTGAAGGACCACGTCATATTTTTGCTGAGTCCGATGTCTACTTTGCTTGTTTCAAGTCCGTATGCTGGAAGGTTTTGACCATTCACAGTACGGAGATAGTATTTCGGAGGAAGTACTTTTTGGGTTTTGTTTACTGGCAATATGCTCAGGTCTGCTCCCGAGTCAATTAAGTAACGTCTCCTGTTTGTCCTGTCCTTGATGAACAGGCGGCGTGAGTATTTTTCCGAGGGGTCTTCGGCCGCACAGATGGCCCCTCGTTCTAGTTTGACGCTTCCTTGTTAAAGGTTTTACCCCACCATCTGCACCTGTTGTTGCATTTGGTTTACCTCAGCGCCAAACCTATTATGAAAGAAGCAACTTTTATCATCCCAATTTCGAGACTGGGTTTTGGGAGATGATGTTCTAGGGGGAGTTGAACTCTGACCCCTGTTTCCGGAACTAGATCTGCGGTCTCTTGACCGGGACTGACGTCCTCTGCTGCTATTGCTATTGTTGTTGCCTCTGCTTTTCGATCTTTGTCGCCAGCTGCTGTTGGGCTTCGTCGAGCTTTGGCTTTTGTTCCTCTTTACTTCTTCGGTCAACTGAGCTATTTGTGCTCGAAGTTGAGCGAGTTCCCCAGTCTCTGCAGATACTGCGCTGACCACCGGCTTTGACCTTGTGTATTCGAGCGCATTGTCTGCGGATTTCGCAAGGAAGTCCAGATCCGCGGATGTATTGATTACCGTGGAACCAACGGCGGCTAGGCACTGCACAACACTTTGTGGAAGTTGCTTGCAGAATTGATTGCCTATGACAGAAGGGGCTACGATATTGTCCGCCTTCTGTCTTAACTTCGCCATGAAGATTGAGGGTTTGTCGTCCCCCATCTTCATACCGCCCATCACATCGTCTATTATTTCATTTTTCGTTTTTCCAAATACTTTCTTTATTTTTCTGACGAACCAGGCATACTTGTCCTCTTCTGTCGAAGGGCATTCCATGACGTCCGGAATGTGGCGGATTATCTGTGGAGGCATGCCTCCACAGATGTGTGTATACCGCTGGTTCAGTGTTATGTTCTCTGTTCTGAACCTGCCTTCCAATAGAGTCAACCATAATTCTACCTCATTCGGCAGAAATTCCGGGATATCTATCCTTCGTCTATAGAGATTGGGGTTCTGTCCTGGTTGCATTTGCAAGAGTTGCAAGATTTGGGCCAGAACTTCGGGTGTCAGCTGTGGCTGACTACTGCCTCCCTGTGATGGTTGTGGGTTTTCAGTTGGTGGTGGAACCATTGCTATGTCTCTTTGTTGACAAGCGTATTCCACAGTACTTCTGCCTTCCTTGCTGGTCAAAAACACTGGCTCCTGTGTTTGTAGGACAGGTGTTTTCGGGTCGGAACTTTGGCTTAAAGTCCGACCACTTCTCAACGTTTTAACTGCAAGATCTTCTTTATTTATTGCAGTTCCCAGTCGTGCTAGTTCTGGGTGTTGAGGGCCTTCTTCTATGTTTGCTAAATTCAAGGAGTGTCGAGTCGAAGTCGGGGGAGTTGGGGGATGAGTCCAACCTTCTTCCTCCAGGTCTACTGTCTTGTTTCTCTTTATTTATTTATTTTAAAGAGAGGGGTATAAATTCCCACTTCAGCAGACTCTTACTTCGACGACCAAAAGGTGTCTTAGTCTGGGTAAAAAAATATTTTTAATTTGCCGAGCAAGCGAGAATCTCGCCAGCGCTACTGCGCCAAGTTGAAATAGCGCCGAAGCGCCTAAGACTCCTCACGACGTGGCCGAAATCACGTCGGGGTCACCACTGTGGAATACCTTGTCGTGAGAGATATTCTCACCAGAAGGAAATTCTACAGAATTTAAGCGTGTTCAGCCACTTCATACGAAAGTATGGGCAAGCCAAAACCAAACCGAACACTGGCGATTTTAGAGCCGGTTCTGTGAATTTTTATACCGGTTTTGGCTGGTGCACACAAGCACACGTACGTAGTAAATTATGTACGTTGTTTAAGTACGGCCAGGTCGCATCATCCCCTACTATCGTAGGTGGCGGCTGGCCGGTTCGTGTACGAATCGTGACATTGATTGATGGATGACGTCACGATTCGTACTCGTACATTATCTGCAAGTATTCGCAGGTAATTACGATCGAACGTAATTTCGTGTGTTCGTTTAACGTCGCAAGGACGATAAGTTGCCTGCCCTATGGGGCGGCGACTGTCGTCGAGGGGTCCGAGCCCCTACACCTCATACCGATGAGTCCCCACAGGCACAATAAATTAATAATTTTTTTCTAAAAATAGTACAAACTTCAAAAAAACAATAAAAAATGCGCTAAAGAGAGGAAAATAATATTTTTGGAATTTCTCCAGCAAGATGTAGGTCTAAGAACTGGAATTATTGAAGTCGGAGCTAACTGAAACGTTTTGTCATGAAATTTGACCGAATGGACGTATAAAGTTCACATAGTCAGGAAAAGAGCGCCGACTTCAGCAATTCCAGTCCCTATAAACCAACATCTTGCTGGAGAAATTTTAAAATGATTACTTTTCTCTTTTTAGCACATTCTTTATTGTGGTTTTTTTTTTTTTCAGATTCTCGCAATAATCTGAATGAAATACAAATTATTTGAATTTTGAAAAGAATACTCTTCTTCATCCCACTGTTTTAGAGCCCCTATGATATTTACGAGAAAAGAAATTAATAAAAACATTTTTGTTTCAACTTTTACGAAAATTATTTTCATACTAGAATATTTTTATCATATAACGCATCGCTTATCTCGGTTATCAAGGAAAGTTGAAAAAATTTAAATTAGTCCCACATATAAACTCCCGTTAAAACACAAAATATGGGGATTGAAAATTTGTTTACTCATTGAGAAGGCCATTGCCCCCACAAATATTACAATCATAAAACTTTTTACGAATAATTATTCTTTAGGAGCTCATTTTATTGAAAGAAATGATACTGATATAATAATATGTCAAGACAATAATATTATATCGATATAGAAATCTTACGAATAGTCAGATTTTATACCCTGATTAAGCTAGATTGAGTTTGCTGTAATTCACATCATTAGAAATGCTGGCACTGTAGACCATGTGCTGTAAATACGCAGAGTAATACTTCCCGCCGTATAATTATGTAGAGTACTGGAAGGGACGTCTACGCCGTAAATATTCTGAAAGACACTTCCAACATTACACAGTAAATGGAAATTGGTACAGCTGCCGCATTTTTTGGTACCTTCTGCGTGCTGCGACGGTGCCACGGTGCCTATTTCAAAAGGCACCTGCACAGAGAACTTTTCTATCTCTCCGATTAATGAAATCTGGTGAAAATAAAAATTTTCAATTCATTTTCAGTGACCCTGATGAATGTATTCGTGGGAAAATTGCAAAATTTTTGAACATTATTTGACTTTGATATTAAGTTTTACATTAATCTTTCAGCGTCCTCTTTCCATTCATCAGTTTTAACCATTAAGCGTGCAGAACGTATAGAGTTAATGTTTATCTTGTAGCTTTTGGCATTTTTCTTAATTCATCGAATCAACATCTTTCTGCCTCGTTAAGTCATATTTTTAAAGTCCATGTCCAAAAAGAGAAAACATTATATTTAGGAAAGTGGTGAGGGCGCAGGACGTCATTTTTCTGACACGAATTTCAAAAAAAAAATTAAAATTTAAAGGAAAAGAAAAGAAAAGAAACAAGAAACCTTTGACTATATAGTACTGGACCACTAAAGCTCCATAAGACCAATGTACTTTTGAACCTCAAGATATGCTGGCAAAAAAGTAAGCAACCCTAGAGTACCTTTCAATATTTTACTTGAGTTCACCAATTTATAAAATATTTGATAAAGTCATCCCTTAAATTCACAAGGATAGTATACATACAAAGTAGCTACGTGAAAAGGTTCGCAGGGGTTGCCTATTTAGCGCTGGCATGTTTAACTAAGAATCATCGTTCTTTAGTGATTCAGTTCTATATGTATAGTCAAAGCAAGAAATACATTTAAAAATAACATAGCCTATATTCATAATATTAAGTAGGAAAGAATTTTTTTATTATATATGATAAGGAAGGTGACGTTTACAATCGTATTTTGCGAGAAAAAAGTAGAGCTTATCATTGATGAATGATGTAAACCCAATATAGAGTGATTTTCCATTAGGTAACTGAGAATTTTTATTTCTATAAAAAATTCACTGGAGTGACTGGGATTCGAACATACAGTCTCTGCATTACTGTGTTGTCACCATACCAACTATGCTATGAGAGTTAGATAGGAACTTGTCACTATAGAGTAGGTATATTTGTTTATTTTGATTACGTTTTCTCTTCAAAATTGCTAACAATTACAATTAGTAGTTATTAACACTCTCGCTGCCATGTATGCACCTGTGCACACAAATCTGATTGCCATTCACGCCGTGTATGCTGTATTGCACACAAATCATACCAACATATTTTTGATTGTGTGCTGTAGAGAACACAGTTTACATTAAAATCAATGTGATTTTGAGATTCTACTGGCTGAATGCATCTAACTCTGGAATAACAGAGAAATTTGGCAACATAGTAACAAGAGATGCATGTTTCAAGAATGCCATAGAGTAGCATATGAAAAGTACCTTTTCAGCTTAGTACATTGATTGTTTCTCATTTGTTGAGGCATTCCCAAAGGTCTTATCAGTTTCTTAATACTGTATTTACCACCTAGATTTCTCACAGGTAGAAGTATGTTTTTAGCTCTTTAGGCCATGTGTGCTATATTGTACATGGGTGAAAACCTCCCTTACACAGGATAGTATGATGAAAAAATGATAAATATATGTTATCTAGACCCTTCTGAATGAGATTCAAACTTTGGCTCAAGAAAATTTTTATACTGATTTTGGTGAAACCCTGTCTGGCAGCGAGAGTGTTAATGGTTCTGTTCCTATGATTTTGTTGCTCTCTGATCATTAATAATTGAGGAGCGTTTTTCCAAAACTCAATAAGTCACATTTTTGAAATTTTGTGATTATGATGGTAATACCTATTCGAGCGTGGATTTTATCATCTGGTAACACTGGCAGCATTTTATCTAGCATCGTTTTTGCATAATGCTCAGTTGAAATTCAAATGTGTTTTTTTCATTTTTCCAGAAGTCGATAAGTCCTTAATGCTACTAATCAAGGGGTATTGGTGTGAGAAGATTGCTTTTACCACAAAATTGAAAAGAAAAAATTTTCATCCCTAATTCTGAGATAGTTTTATTTAATTATCTTGAAAACAGTTTTTTTGGACTTATCGAGTTTTGGAAAAACACTCTTAAATTATAAAACATATCTTCCTCGACAAGGTTTAAAAGTGAGTGCACATAACTCAGGCATTGCTAACTCACTACAATCATTCTGCAAACTTGCCCTTGCATGTAAACCCTCATTTTCAAACCTTGGTGCGTATAGAGTATAGACCGAGTGCTAAGATTTTTACGCATCAAAAATTAAATATTAATTACTTCAAAGTTGGAATTTCACACATTTCACACTCTCTGTTTTAAGTTACATCAATGTGGCACTGGGCAGATGAAGGCTATTTTTTCAATTTTTCATCAGGGGAGCAAACTATCCAAAGAAGGGTATCGGTGAAGCCATTTCGAAAAAGATCGATGAAAAAGTAATTACAGAATCGTATTCCTGTTGGTAGAAAACGTAATCATAATCTGATAAGTGATAAGTATAAAGAGATTCGTAAATTCATTCGCATCGATTTATTCGAATTTTACTATCGAAACGTTTAAATACAGAAAACGTACCACGTATGCTTAAGTTTGATAACGAAAAAATTATGTTAGTGAAACGTCTCTTTTTAAATAGAGGTTGGTTTTTTTTTTGTTTTTTTTTTTCATTTATTTTCAACTGTAAAAGTTTAAATGAACCAGTATTGTAGGTCACTTTGGTGAACTTTTTTTACTCTCCGTCCTTTTTTTTTGTGTGTGTGTATGTCTTTTATTCTTTTTTGTCTATTGGAAAAGTTCATCGAAAGTTCAACACGCTTTATGTACCGTTCGTAATCGTAAATAACAAAAGCACGTGAGCCGAAAGGAGAGACAGTAAATTCAGTAAACGTCGAGACGACAGTCTAATAACACCGCGCTTGTTGACAATATGACTGCATTCTTCAATACAGTTTCTCTTTTTTGTTCTTTTTTTATGCTCATTTTTTTCCTTGTTTTTCCTTCACCTTAGTTTAGCTTTTCTGCGCGCCACGAGTACAAAATATTAACTACCCACGAAGAACGATCCACTACCATACCTACTCACGTTCACCCGCAACGCCACTGTTTCAGTGTAGATCGCTTTTTTTCTTCTTTTTCTTCTTTTTTTTTTTTTTGTTTTGTCTTCTTTGGCATTGATTAAATGTTGGAAGTTTTTTTTACGTGCATGTTGCATTCTTCTTTATCATCATCCAGCTTCGAAAAAGTAATATTTTCCATTAAATGCGAAAAAAAAAAAAACAAAAAAAAAAAAACGACAACCTTGTATACATTTATCGTAACTGACGACAACGAACGTCTCTCGTGGTGTGCACAATTCACGAAAATCCTCTTCACCCGAATGGCGCAGCGTATTAATTGTTGAAAGAATTAAGGTATTCGACATTCGCGACATAATTTAAGGTTGCAGTCGGAAAACGGGTACAGGGTACGAAGTGAGAATCAGACAGACAAAAATAAAGTATACCTCCATTGTGTTCTAAACTTTCTGCATCTTCTGTGTAGCCGGTGGAAAGGGTATGGAGAGAGGGCGAGGAAAATAATTTCGAATACCTACAGCGAACCGATAGTCGATACAATGGTTTTCGACCAAACGAATTGAGAAGACGCTGACACTCCCGACACCCTGAAAAACACACCCTCTCTTCAATTAGTCGCCGTATTCATTTCCCTTTAATTATAATATTACCATAAAACAACGGCGGTGGTTGCCCATATTAAACGTTGGTTTCTATCGCAGACGAAATTTCCCTGAAATAACGTAGGCTACAATTGTGCAGTCTACGTTTGAGGAACAGTGGATTCTGATAATGGATAACGCACGCACCTATCGGGAGTTTCCACAGCCACTGAGAGCGCTATAGTCAACAAAAAAATAGAGGTCATGGTGTATGTTATCAAAAATAGGTATGTTCGTTTATAACGGATTCTATTGATGAGCCATTCACAGAATCCATTGCAAACAAACAGACCTCTCCAAATTTTCGAACGAATTTCTGATGGTTTGCTGTTTCAATATTGTTTCTGCACTTCTAAAAGGACATGTGTCTACTTCCACACTAATATATCCAACAATTTGTAGATAAATAAGTTATAACACTTATTCCTTCAAGACAAAACTAAGAAAAATCAAAGAAAAAACGAAACTTACATAAGATTTACATTGTTGATAACATACACCATCACCTCTACTTTAGTTTGATAAAAATCCACCAGATGTCAGCCACTTTGACGGAAACTCTCAATACATATAGGTATAGGTATAAGTTGTAGGTATCGATACCTTTCATTCAATTTGCATATTTATAAACGACTTCTCAAGCGGGAAAAATTATCCATATATATATATTTTTTTTGTTTTTGTTTTTGGTAGGTACTCGTAGTCTGCTATATTTGAGGATTTAATATTGATATTGTTTTTCTTATCCTTATAGTTGTGGTTTTTTGTTTTTTGTATTTCTCTTATTGCAGTCCAAACGAATCGAACAATAGGTGCGGAAATATCACACGCGAACTCAATAGGCGGCCATTCATCAATAAGTGCCGAAAAATGAGGTAGGCGAAAAATCATTCTTAGGGTAATTCGTGGAAGAGGAAGGTCAACGAAAAACAAGACGCTGAATCTTGAAGGATTACCACGGCAGCCTTAGAAATTGTGAAACTGAATACCTTCAAGAGGTAAATGGATTTAGTTTTTTTTGTGTTTTTTTTTAAACATATCGATGAAGATAAAAAGTACGTTATACGGTTACACTTTTAGTATAAATTGTTTATTCTTAATTAACGTAACTGCGGGTGAGCCAAGGACCACCCTGTAAAAGTTCCGAGGTCCAGCCTAAATCATAAAAAACGAACTGAAAACTTAATTTCAATCAAAAGGGGATCTGAAAAATTTTGAATAACACTTGATATTTCACGGATCAAAAACCACGGCTCATCCTGGGAAAATTTCGTAGGTATGCCAATGTCCTCGAAATACCTAGTAACTTTTTTATTTTTCATCTTTTCTGTTTTCCATAGATATTATACGTAAGCAAATATTTGCGCGATAAATACATATAATTGAAAACGGTATCCTTAAGTATCTACTTGTCAATCTGTAATCAAATTTTACGTTAGATTTTTTATGGTAACATTTTTTCCCCTTAAATTCAACAATTCTTGAGTTTTAAAAGATAAGAAAAGTGTGTCATATCAGTAATTCATTGCCATACATATACAATAATGGACATTAAATCTGATAAGATGACTTGGATAAATCTTGTTTTTATAAAGTTGAATAAAATTATTATTTTCAAAATAAACGCATAACTAATATAAAATCATTATATTTTATTATATGTGTATTTTTGCTTCAACACACAGACCCTCTAAATTACAACCCTTATTTACCGAAGTTCGAATAATTTTCATAGGTACATACAGGGTGGGTGTTTCACGAAACATTCGCCAAACATAGTGACATCAAAAATAGATATTCTAAATTTTGTGTCTGTATGTAAGTACATGAAGTTGCCTACCATTTGTTTAATAGGAGTAATTTTTGGAACTCAAGCAAAATTCCAGGGTAGGTTCATATTATGCACAAATTTTTCTCAAAGCAAAAGAATATGTGACCAAAAATTAACCAAAAAATAAAAATGAAAATAATAATAATAATTAATAATAATAATAATAATAATAATAATAATAATAATAATAATAATACCTAATAATAATAATAATAATAATAATTTTAAAATTTTTATTTTATTTTTTTAAACATTTACATTGACAATTAAAAGACAAAAAAAAATTATTTTGTGTGAAAATTTGGATACTAATACACCTATTATGCGAAAAACAAAGAAAGAGTATTTACTCTGAGAAAGAGTTCATCTGTGCACCTTCTACTATGTAATACTCAAGACGAGCATAAAATGTTATTTAAACATGCTCGGTTCGTATTCAATATTAAAGGAGACATAAATGTTTTAAGTTTCATTAGTAAAACCGAAAAGACGCCTGAAATTTGAAAAATTTTATTCAGTCAACGCATTTGAACAGTGACGATGACTTGTATTTCTCCCCATGTAGTACACAGTCAAGGGGAAGAGAGAAGGAAACACAGTGGTTGATCAAAAGGGGAAGAGGGTCAACGTCAGCCTCTTTCGAATACAAATTTACACTAAATAAAATTAATGCGCTGATCGTAAGAAGATTTCTCTGATTTGAAAAATATTGTGAATTTTTGAAGCGTTAATTGGAAAGTGACTTTCATTATTTCAGAAATCAAAAGAGGCAAAAGTTGTGAAAAAATGTCGTTTTGCGAGACATTTACATATGGTGCCAAAAAATCCCATGTGATCCACGCGCACCACGTAGCCTAGTGAAATCGCCGCCACCGTATTTGAAATAACTTCAAACTAAACGACAAGTTTTTTTTTTTTCAACGATAATAATTATAAATTTCATAGCTAAAAATTTTAACTTATTGCATCGATCTTTCCTATTGAACAGTGGTTTAATTACAATCTTCTTTGGGTGGCGCCTACTATGACCATCGTTTGACATTTTCGCACCCTCTTGTAGCTTCTCACTACCCCTCTGATTCCATTCAGTCTTCAACATATACTACAATTTCTTTCGATAATATACACGAGTAACTGCCTCGCTATCATTCTATGCATAATGTTCTGCCCTTTGGCTGGATTAATCCTAATACCCCCGGTTCTGGAAGCGCTGCTGTAGCGTTTGCCTTATTTTCGAGCAAAACAAAAATCCCATTGACACCGTCTTATAAAAAAGAAAAATAAAAAATTCTTCGGGGGAATGTGCAGAGCTTCGATTCTAATTTCATACCGATTCACTTGATAATTGCGGGGTGAAATCTCAGATGACTAAACGTCAACAATTTGACAAATGTACGAACACGTACTCGTACTTCTCAACAGGAAATAACAGTATCACTATCTCTAATGCTTGGGTCCGTAATACAGAGGAGTGGAAAATGTGTCACGTTTCCTTGAGATCTGCTGAAAAATCGATGTTTTCCGGAATTTCAAAAAATAATTTTCGTAAAGGGGAAACACGTGATGGAAATTCCTGCAAAATGAAAACAGCGAATAGGAAAATTAATGTTTGAAATTAAATGCTGTCGCCAGATTCGTCACTCGAGAATTAGTTTGATACGTAATTAAAACAATAAGATTAAAATCCTCTTTCAAATCAACAAAATTCATACAATTGCAGTGTCCTTGGTGTTTAGTGTTCACAGTAATTGCATGTATTTTTAGAGGCGAAAGCGTATGGAAATATTTTCGTAGGTGTTGAAAAACCTGTTTCATTGTTATTTAGCAGATCTTTTTCAAGGAAACTGACTATTTATTTTCTAGTTAGACATTAGTTTAATCTCAAGACGAAAGTAACCAGACTGGTGTTCAGTCCAAACTCTTGTTAGCATTCCAACCAAAATTTACTGTGGTTAGTTTGGTTAGGTATCTTTTTGGCTGAGAAGATAGAAAAACTGTTGAACAGTCATTTTGGTTATGCTCCAATATTATCAAAATATTATGTCTGTCCTATTTTTTTTTCTTTTTTTTTTTGCTCAACTTGTCTTAGATTCGGCTAAACATTTTTTCGTGAAGCATGTGAAAATAAATGATTTTAGAATTTTTCTGCTCTTCGTATTATCTAGATCCATTAATTAGAAGTACCTAGTTCAGAATGTGGAAAAACGTATTTATTAGGTATATCCTTTGGTACCTATTATCATATTAGTCAACTATTGAGAAACACCATATTTTTTCATTTTGTTTCCGTTAGTTGAGTTTTTGAAATTTACCATAATGTTAGTCAATTTTTGTTTCCATTTCCATCATTTTGGTTCTGATTTTACCAAAATTTTTCATTCAGTTTCCAGTTTTGTTTCCATTTCCATTTCCATTCAAAAATTATTTTTTCTTGAATTAAAATTTTCCAAATCTTTCTCAAATATCGATAAATTGATATTTTTTCAATATTTCTCAAAAATTATTAATATTTTTTCAAATTTTTTCCCCCAGATAAAAATTAATTAGGTGAGAAATGGAAATGGAAACAATTAATCACTCAGTTTCCATTATGTTTCCATTATTGGTCTTGAAACTAATTGGTCAATTGTTTCCAATTTGGTTTCCATATCAGAATTTTGGCATTACCACTTATTTCAGTTTTCAGAGCAAAAAAATATAGTTTCTGTTTTCAAAAAATTTGGTTTCCGTTTCCATTTCTCAATCCCTGTTATTTGTGTATCTCGAGAATCAAGATCGCAATATTTAACTCATACTTCATTAGTCATAAATCATTATAGTGACACGCAGTTTAAGCCTAACAAAATTCGCTAATAAAACCTTTCTTATTCGTTACTTTTAGGATTAATCAATTTTTCATTGTTCTTGATTTTCACTTGCTGTTGATGGGTAGATTGAGATGCTCATATATCTATACCATCAAACAATTTTTTCAAACTTAAGAGACCTATGTAGACTATTTTTTTGTACCCAAATATCTCTATACTGTAATTTTCAACAATCTTGTCTAGTTCTTCATAATGCATTTAAATACACATACACACATACAATTATAGCTCGTATTATAGTATATATAGATATGAGAAGTGGTGGTTATCCTTCTAGACATGAAATATCTATTCATCTTTATTCGTTTGAATTAGGTACCAATTTTTTATTATTGGATCAGCGAACATTTACGTATAAATCAAGATTGACTAATTCATTATCTTAGAACAGCCATCACAAATTTTGTTGATTCTGTGTAAGATTATTGGTGTTTAGTTTTGATCAACGATTAATTCTATTTTACAATCTATTTATTTAACAATAGCTGGAATTCCATGGAAAGTATACTTGCCACTTGCATTCTGAAGGATGCCACATAAACAACAACTGGTATATTAATTTTATGGTAAGTATATGACACCCCACAATTTTCATTCTAATTTTCTTGAATGAAAATATATCTTTTCATTTGACATATCAATTTAAACAGAAGATTCTCTAAAATGAAATGAGGCAGAGAACAACAAGTTTAAATCCGTAGAAGTATAGAACCAGATGAAACTGTGAGTTGTACCAACTTATCGTCCCTAATTATTTTGTTTTTGAGCTTTTCCATCGGTTTTCATTGTGGTTGTGTTTACTGATAATATAGCTGACAATCTCCTTTATATAGTTTGTGTGATGCGCTGAATTAATACATCTTCGCAGTACACTTTCTGACAACACACTGTGCACGGCCCTATTACTAACTCTTTTTACAATAAAATTTAGGTATGAAAACTTTCTATTTTATTTTTGTCTTTATCCATTATTTTCAATCTAATAGATGCGTATTCTGCTGTGTGGTTCATGAGCAGTTCCCCAAACTTAAAATACGAATACAACCTAGCATGACTAAGAAAAAACTTCCTCTTAATATATGTCATATGGCCTATCTTCAAAATTGAAACAGCTGGAAAAGTATTTCATGGTAATACCTACATTTATTTCATGGGTATACAACTTTTTATACTATACAGTATCTTTAAATTGTTTCACTTAAGCTTTTTTGTGATACCTAAGAAGTTCAACAATTTTCTCCCTTCCCCAACCAGATTTCCTAAATTTGATAATTGTAATATTCCAAATTTTTAGACTTACCAGCCTCTCTGACAAGGTACTAATAAAAATTAAATTATTGAAGATAGGCCATGTGGGGACCTTCTAGTCAGTGTGCTAACCTATGTAAAATATATTTGCAGTTTCTATAAGAGGCGGAGTAGCTGTGTGATAATAATTCACCACTTTTGGCTTGAAAATATGTAAAATACCGGTCTGAATCCCCAGGCTGGCAGTCCTATAACTGATGACTCTTGGCATGTGCTGGACACACACGCACCCTCGTGATGCATAGCAGAACCAGAGAAATACAGCTAAAAGATGTCCAATGCTGGATCAAAAACATGTCAAAGACAGAATGTTGATGAAACATTTTAAAGTCCAATATTTTTTACTGGCATGAGTGTCATAGCTTGATAGTACGTGTATATTGATATGGAAATGTCTGTTTTCACAACGAAATATGCGCAGTTTTGGATGCGTAGAATGTATAACTGAAGTTTCTTCTTCTCCTCTATCAATCACATATTTTTAAACCACAGCGTATATGGAGCATTGGACATCTCTTTAGCTGTATGTCTCTGAGCAAAACTCACCAATCACCTTCCTTTTGTAAGTTTCTGATGCACCCATATAGGTATGTCTGTGTATGTAAGGTTTAGGCAGGATGCTGTTCACCTCCTACATTCCATAACATCTAACAATGCATATTATTGAACTCATTTGAGTCTCTCTAAGGGGGAGCGTTTGGGGACCTATCACAGTATATTACATAAAATATATTTGCCACGTACTGCCCGTGGTAGAATAACCATGCAGTAAAGTTCACCGCTTTTGGCTGGTAAATATGAAAGACGCCAGTTTAAATCTCCAGGCTGGCAGTCCCACAGGCCATTTTTGCGCCCATTTTTCGGGAAAATGTGAGCAATGTTAGAGGGCAGTTAAATATGACAATAAAAATTTGTCTTTCACTCGCAAAAACGTATTTATCTTCTAAAAAATTATTTCAACAAGAATTATATTCGTCTATAAAATGAGCAGGAAAGATGAAAAGAAATCATCATCAGTCAATCGGTGTTTAACAGGGACTATTATCGGTACACTTTGTAAACAATTGAAAAGGGGTGAGAACAGCGAAAAAATAACACTAAAAAAAATCGTGGCCGCTAAAAATCGTCTGTTCTAAAATGTCTTACGTACAAAATAGAGGACTTTTTATGAAAAATTTAATTATAAAATCCGATGAAAATACGCTTTTTGTTTCTTGCATAACTTCAAAAAAATACAACAAAAAGAAAAACAGTATTTACACTTCGATGAATGAGTTGTAAGAACAACGTTACTTGAGAGGAGAAAATTTTCTTTTCCAACGAGTTTTAGTTATTGCGTAAATCACAAAAAATTTAATCTAAATAGTTTCTCATAGCACCAAGAAAGGGGTTATTTCTTATGTTAATTCTGAAAGATTTATTTTTTTGCTTATAAATTTAAAAAATTAATCCATTTCTTCTCATTTCACATTCCATTATGCTCTGAGATGAATGCTTATAGTACAGATATTCACAGTCATAATTATTGAAAAGTTACATGACGGTATTTCACTCGAGAGCTATTTTTAAATACCCAAGTACACAAGTTTCTTTGTGAAATCAAAATATGATTACATCAGGAGTATAAAATTCTCATCGGTTTAGAATGAATTGTCCAAAAATACGATGAAAACTGCAATATAAAAGGATTAAAGTAGGTATTCTTTTACACTATTAAAATCGTTTCACTAGAATGATATAAATCTGTTGGCGAGAAAAATGTGTCAGGGGAAAAACAAAAATATTTTCAAGCACACAGAATAATTTGCTTTGCTATTGTTGTTTGTTTAAGAGACTTCGTCATTTGTACGTAGGCTACGCATTTTCCGGAGGAAAATTAATGATTCAAATAAGAGAACAATGCTACGGGTTTGTTTATAAAAATGTCTTTAGCAGTCCGATTCGGCTGGCACTGAGATTTTCTGAGTTTGAGGGGGACAAGCGGAGAATAATGTGTAAAAATTCAGCATTCTTCAAATTGCAGAAATACAAGGCTACGAATATCAGTCGCAAATAATAATATAGGTTCCTAGCTTCTTACGCTGGTTGGTTTTAATTGTGGAGAATTTTTCTGTCTGAATAAACCAGAAATTGCGTGTTTATTTTGTTTTTAACTCTGCTCTCTCGTCGAAATAATAAATAAAATATCGATTCCATCGCACTGAAATTTTCTGATTTTTAAAATAATGTCTATACAGGGTGTCCGGTAGAACGCCAGCAATATTTTCTGGTAGACAGTATTTGATGAGACGAGTAAAAACTATTAACTCGATAGGAGGTCTATGTTCCACATTGAAGGGGCGCTACAGAAGTTTTAACTTTTTAAATAATTTTTCAAACGATTTCAGGGCTTACATTTTTTTAGCAACACTTTGCATATTAGGTCTGTCGATTCACAGAGCTATAATTTTTAAATACCTACTCCTCTCAAAAAGAGGGCTATGCGACTTTTTGTACACGGTTGTATAACTAATTGCATATCAGCGGCAATTATCAAAAGGTCGTCGCCATTTGTTGCAGTTTGCGTTTCCACAGGTACACTTGCATGAAAAAAGTTGCTTAATATTCTTCTGTTTCAAAGGTGAATCCTTACTTATCCATCACTTACTACCTACTAGCACCAGCAAAATATTGCTGGTGTTTCATCTGAATATGGGACAGGTTTTATTTTATATTTTTTATACAAAAGCCACTTCTGTAATGCTGTCAGATGATTAGTCTTACACATATGGCTATGTGTATATTTGAATCTAACTCAATTTTTTTTTATGTCATATCAATGCCCCTGGTTAATTGATAATTCTAACACATTTTCTGACACATTTACATATACTCTGTTCATATTAAGAAGTGCGTGATATCATAAACCATATCCACACTAATCTGAATGAAATACGATATTAGTTTACTCCACAAAATAATGCTTATCGTTGTATAAAAATGTGTATTGATACCTTTTCCTCTCTCCCCAACCAACTACCACATCTATTGGTGATTCAGAAGTCACAAATTTCTTAGCGTAAACGAAATACAGATCTGCTTAAATTATTGCTACATAGCAACCCGGGATATACAGCTAAAGAGATGTCCAATGCCCGGTCAAAAATGCATCAAAGACAGACCTTGATGGATCGTTTCGAATTCAAATATTTGTTACTGCGTATGTGTAGCAGCTTGGTGTGTGTGGGTGTGTGTGTGTGTGTGTGTATGTGTAAAAAAAAAATCGAACAAACAGCAAATGCTTGTCTGTGTGAATACACCTCGATGAGGTACCAAAGTGTATCTCAAATCTCAAATTCAGTAAATGATTCGTGATTCAAGACTTTCATTTCATCCTTATGAATCTGATTAAACGGAGCCATTTTCATCTCGGTCAGTAAACTTATAACGTCACGCGTAAAAGTTCTATGAAATTGGATGATGCCAATAATACGCTTTTTAAGACATGAATGATTAGTGATTCGAATACATTTTTTATATGTTAGTGAATGATTCATGATTCAAATTAGAATTCTTGAAAAATATGTCATATTCTAACCCCACCAACTTGATTTTAGTTTGAAAAAGTGAACGTGCAAACGAACGTTATGAATTATACTTATTTACAATATCAGTAACAGAAGTGACTATAGTCTATAGATATTGTAGATAAAGGTATTAGGGTATAATATATTAAGACGATGAGAAAAATGCGTAGGTACTTACTTACACGAGCTGCAGGAAAATCTCTGTGTAATCCACTGGGTGTAACCTACGCAGACTACATACCTATAGCAGCGTCAAAGGTACGCAAATCAAAAGAAAAATATTTGCGGCAATTTTCGTCAACATTTACCTACCGTGATATTTGACCGACATAAGCGTTTAGTTCGTTCGCTAAAAGGCCACCGAGGGGAAGCGATTTCAAAAATTTGAGCCAACTCCCGAATCCACGCGTATAATTAATAACGCGTCGACGTGTAATTATTCGACGTAATTGCTCAAATCTTTCCACTCCAATTTTTACATTCCACCATTGATCCGTGAAAATTCCATGCACGCTTCAGCGAACACTTTCGGCGCCAAAACAAGCAGCGTGTTCCAACAATTTTGTAGCCTTTTAGTTTTCACCACGTTGCACGTTGTAGTGGTTTTAGTTGGCACAGTGAGAAGAATAACGTGGTGGGACAGCGGGGTGGTGGGTTAGGAAAAGTATTATACCAGAGGGTCGTGAAAAAGTTCGCAACGAAAAATAAAATAAAAAATAAATAAATAAGAAAGAATAGCTTTCATTAAAATGTCGATCTACTCAGCTACCCGTTTAAGAACGAAGGTAATGATGGAATGCGACTTCGTGAATTTCATTACCTTCCCAACGAGGCTAATGTGGATTTCAAAATACGATATTTTACCTACGACACGAAACGTACGTGCTGGGTGTGGGTACATCCAACTATGTAGGTACTTATTTGAACATATTCTGTAACATGGATATTGGCCGGTTCACCGACCCCTTCCGTTGTATTTTGCCTACAGCATTCGCTTCCCTCATCGTTAGAATTACATTTTACCACAAATTTTCCTGAATTAAATTATGGTGTGGAACACAGGTACGGTACACGTCGTTCATTTTCATCTGAAAATGCATTACGTCTAGATGATTTTAGCAGGTGAAAATATTTTACCACACATACGTGAATGGACAAGAAAAAAAAAGGCTCGAGTTCCATTGAGGCATACTCATAGTGGATTGATGTGTAAACATAAAATAGTGTGGTTACGCATGTGAACAACGCATTGCGCATGCGCGCAACCACACAACTACACATCATATAATACGCACAAATGAGAGTTACAATTGTAAGAGTTAAAGTTACGCAAATCTGACACTTGTGATTCTCATTTACCCCCTACCATAGATGCCAAACGCTAAGATGTTCACACATCAAAAAGTGAGTGCCAAAACATAAAAATATCTAAACAATATGAAAACAGCGAATTTTTCGTTAATTTGTGTTTTTTCTACTGTTTATTTTCAAACCATCAAGGACGGTTGAAAAATTATATGAGAAGTAGATTACAGTAAATATTTTGCCCTCTTCAGCAATACCAACTTCAGCTCGTTAACTTGAATAATGACAGAGGAATCATGGAATGAAAGAAGAGAGGTTTCTAGATTCCCAAAATGGAAAATTTTTCTTTAGTTTTAATTTTTTTCATTCGTTTATTCTCAAATTGCTAAAGATGATTGAACAATTAAATAATTGTTAAATTTTTTTTTTTTAATTTTCTCATTTTTTCAACGATACCAACTTCATTTTTCTCACTTAAATAGAAGCTGAGAAATAATTAAAGGAAAGAGTAAATGTTTCTAAATTCCAGATGACTGCAAATTTTCCAATGTTTGTGTTTTTTTTCATTTATTCATTTTGAAATTACTAAAGATGATTTGAAAATTATAAAAATAGAAAAATTTTCTAATTTTATCCTCTTTCCAGCAATACCAACTCCAACTTAGTAGCTTGAGTAGAGGCTGATGAATCATTGAATGAAATATAATATTAAAATTTATTCAATTTCAGTTTACAAGGAGCCTGTAAATCAATGTCTCTAAAGTTATACGGCTACAAGAGAGACATATCTAAAGCTATATAGATGTCCAATTCCCCATAAATACTGTGGTAGAAAAATACGTCAAAGATGAAAACAAAGCTATCAGAGTTTTACATTCTACATATCCGAAGCTGCGCACGTTTCATTAAATTTATCAGTGAATTTTTTAGGTATATCTGTTTTCACGTCATTAAAGTCTCGATACACATGTACCAAAATAAATATCCTGATTGGAAGTGTTTTATCTTTGACGTGTTTTTGATCAGTTTGTTGGGGATCTCTTTGGCTATATGTAACTGGATACAGGTCAGTCAACATTAATATCAACAAAAATACAACCTGCGTGACAAGTGATGTCTAGACTACCTCCAGAGATTAGCAAGTTCTTATATTTCCAATATTGCACTGTGACTGATCATTCTAATTCATGGAACTGTTGATGTCATACAAAACTGATTGATCTTGGGAAGTTGACCTACCTGTAGTAGTTTTAAAGTCTTTGCATACACACAACCATACACCAACATACACAAAGACACATCAATGAGACTTGCAAACGACAGATTTACAATCTGACAGTCAGACACTCGTCTCGCATAGCCCCTACCGATAGCTAGAACTTTTACACATCAAAAAACTGATAAAATTACGAGAATACCTGTGTTATAAATTGGCAAATATTTAGAATAAAACAAATTTCTAACAAATATAACGTTTCATTTAGGCTTAAGCTTTATCAGAATTTCCTGTAATACATTCTTCAAGACTACAACTGAAAACATGTTCTTTGCTTTTTAACTATTTATGATAGCTTATTTATAAATATTACACAGGTACCTACTTAGTTTTAAACATTGAAATGGGAACAGTAGGGTGACTAAGAGGTGGCTGGAAAAGTACACAGCCACCCCCTCCCTCTCCCAAAAAAATACTACTAACAAAAGTTGAAAATGATCTTAACAATTAATTGTATCTGATAATAAGAAAACAAATTAATAGAGGAAGGTTTAAACTAACTATTTTCATCTCTTTGACATAACACCTAAAACACTGAGTGAAGGTAAAAACTGTGGTATTATTCACCCTTTTTCTCTTAATTTATTCTGTAAAAGTTGAAATTTCCAAAATTTACAGATTACAGATTAGGATAAAAGAACAAAAAAAGTGAGTTTAGACTGTTCTTTAAATGTATAAATCGGTCTATAACGTTATTCAATGATTTTTTTTTTCCTTGGCCTCCTCTTGTTCCCTCCTAAAAAAACACTGGATAGGCCATTGTGGGGACAATACTCGTATGACGTAATAGGGGCTCGCACCCCTCGACAACAGTTGCCACCCAAAGGCTGGCAATAATCGTCTTTATGATGTTAAACGAATTTACACTGGTGCGTTTGTATGTTTGTACCTGTACGTAAGTACAGGTAAGATACATTGCACGGGCCAAGATCAATTACCTTATAACGATCTCGGTGATGTCACGGCCTGGTACCAAACGCGCTCCGTCATTTCTTATCACCTCAACAGAGGCAAGAAACGACGTAACGCATGACATAATTACGTACATGTACGTATGCATGTGTGTCTGTGTGCGTGTACCAAATCCTGTATATAAACTCTCAGAACTGGCTCAAAAATCGCCAGTGTTCGCCGAGGATTTGGCTCTCCCATACTTAACCATATGAAGTGGCAGAACACGCAAAATACTGTTGAAGACCTTCTAGTGTGAATATCTCTCACAACAAGGTATTCCACAGCCATGAAAGAAAAAAAAACTTGGGCATAGATGAAACTCGGTATAATAATTATGGAAAATCCCTCCCCAACAATCTCCTGAAAATTCTCATCAATCCAAACGGAAAGTTCTCATCAATCCAAATGGTTGTAGGAGGGTAAATGGGGAGCAAAGTTCAGGTTTGGATATCAATTTGAGAATTATGCCCTCTATGAAAAATTATCCGAATAAAAAATATTTTACATAAAATTATCTCTGAAACATTGTAACATAGGTACTCATTTTTTGCAGAAAAATGAATAGAAAATTTTTCTGTAAGACGTATACTGTTCTCAAGTTACGGTCCAAAAACTGAAATTTACTCCACATTTTCTCCCTACAGAGAGAGATCCCCTTAGATTAGGGAAGACTTTTTGGAAATTATCGGGAGAGTGATTTCCAATAATTATACCCACTTTCATCAATATCCTAATTTTTTATTTTAAATCACATTTTTGTATCTAACACGGCCATTAGTACAGAGATGTTCTGAACCAGGAACGTGTGCGCCTTGTATTGCGTGTAAACTCAAAAATTTTTTGAAAATAATGAACTTTTGTTGTCGAAAATAATAGATATTTTTCAGTCAGACAGCTGTTAGAACGGCTTTTCTCCTTTTTATGTTTGAACTTCAAAATAATACCTACATTCGATTTAGGTAATTATTCAACCTCAAATTTTCACTTCGTTCTCAGTCATTCTTTAAAGAAATTTTCCCCTACAGAAAACAGTGATATGCATCACTGGGGTACTTTTCAAAAACACACAAGTCCCCCTCAAAATTTTTTTTCGAAACACCCCCGCTGAGTCTGGTTAGCAAAACAGAGAAATGGACTGCCTTGCATCCGAAAGGTTCCTGAGTCAAGACCTGCAGCTTCCAACATTCCCAACCCTCATTCTCCTTTTCAAGCAACCCATCCCGTCACAATACGTGTAACTTTTTCCGGTATTGACCAAGTATTCAGCATTGCCACCGACAGACTCCTGGTTCGAGAACAATCACCAACAACACTATTAGTGATCAGTATAAAAACATAAACGTATACCCCACCCTAGTAGTCCTGACTCCAAAATTATAAAGCGATGCAGCCCATAAGCCTGATTCACACCTGGCTAGTTTTCTAGCCACTAGCCACCTACTTATAGGGCACTATTCTGCGAACAGTTGAAATCATTACGCCATTTTAGCCATTTAAAGTCAACCTTAACTTGGCAGATGGTCTTACAAGAATCTCATTGAAATCTCATACGGCGAACTGCCAAGTTTAAGTTGGTTTTAAATGGTTGAAACTGCGTTGTGAATGGAACTGTCAACAGAATACTACCTCAAGTAGCAGGCTATAGTAGCATAAAGACTAGCCAAGAGAGAACCAGACTATAGAAGCTAAGCTGTGGTGTATCAAATGAATAGAATTGAAAAAACTGCAATTTCAGCAAGTGAAAAAATAATTTTCGTTGCAAAAAAGTGACGTCACAAATGCAGGAGTTCCACGAATTTCCTCAACACAGTTCACCTACAAGTCACATAAGTTTTAATGGTAGATGTTATTGTTTTGGGGAGAGTTGAAAAAAACTGAAGCATTTCAACCAAACTGGAAAAGTCTTACCTATTTCACTTGTGGGACAATAAAAATATGAAAAACAACGAAGACCCTACTTTCTGACTATGATCAGAGTAATATTCACCCAAAAAAGGGTATCCTAGAACCGGTGCAGGTTGAAAGCTAATAAGTAATCATGCAAAAATTTTGCGTAAAAAGTAGAAACAAACTTGATAACCTGCTTTTCATAATTATTTTTTTATTTTCACTCGGTGTTAATTATCTACCATAACATTTGCTATGAATACGCACAGAAAAATTCTATGGGATACTGTTTCCCTCTTAAGTCCCTGTATTTCGAGGTTCCCAGATATAATTATTTGTGAAATTGTAACTGTCTCTCCAGCTTTTGCGTTATAAGATTACAAGACGTATACGAAAAATTATCAAATGAAAATAGAACAAATTAAAACGTCCTTAGAGCCCTGGTCCATTGTAAGTACCTTATTTTTAACGATAATTGTGAACAATATTCGCCTCGATTAGGCCGCGTAATATGCAAATCATATCGTCAATTATATACTTACCGCTTTTTTTGCTCCTCTTTTAAAGACTTATAAAAATCAATCAAATCTAAGAGCCTCTTCTGTATCAGCCACCCTGTACACTAAGACTCGAATAAAAATTTTTTTTGGCTATTTTTTTTATTTTCTATTTTCCAGATTGAAAAGGGAATTCTTATGATAGCGAATGCTGAGATGATGACATCAAACTCGAATCGAACTTTTACGGTATTTACCAATGGCTTGACAGCACCGGTTGTCACCATGCCACACCAGAAGAAACCGAATACCATTATAATATACCCGACAAGTAAGTACCCACTTACCACTTGCGACTAATTCGTATAATTGTGAAGGGGCGAGTTGGAAAGAAAGTGTATGGACAGCAAAATTCGTTTGGCACAATGACACTTACTACATTTGGCTTTTTTTTTTATCATTATTAAACGTAAGTATGATAAGAAATCCAAAAAAAAAAAACGAGAAAAGACCCCACAAGACATTCCAATACACAAAAATATCAGTGGACTTGAAAAAAATTTAAAAAAAAGTGTATCAGACTCCAGATTAGAGCCTATGGCTCGGGCATGTTAAGCTTCTATTTAACCACTGAACCACGGCAGCAATTAGTTAATCTGATTTGTCGTAGATACACAATCACCTCTTATTTATATTTTTTCAAGTATCCGGCTCGCTCCTTCACAATTATACAATTTAGTCATAAGTCCTATTTACCTAATACATGTAGTACCTAGCTACACATACAATTTACTAGAAAGCGTCGTTGAAATAATTTTTTGCAACACCCTTCCAAAAAGTATGTTTTTTTTATGTGCCACGATGGAACAAAAATAACAAATTTTGATACAAAGTCAAACATATGCGCACTTCAAACTTGAATTTCTCAAACGTCGCGATGAATTTCTGTTACAGGTTGATTAATTTCTCATATAGGTTAGCTACTTTCACAATTTTTATTATTTCCTGCTAGGAACTAAATGCCGTATTTTTCAAAAACATTCTAAAAACGAGCAAATGGTGAAAAATTCCAAGAAAAATTTTTTAGTTTAAAAAAATAAAATTATTATCATTTGGATCTGGGAAAAAAATTCATCGCCAATTTTTGAGGGTCAGTGGAGGTTGTGGCTAAATATAGTGAGTGACATACGTGCAAAATGTGATTAATACTCGTGTTATTTGCAACAGGAACTGAAAATAAGACTCTTTACTAGCAGGTATTCGCATGAGGGTGATAAGAGATGAACCGCTGTTTTGCATTTTCATTATATATATATATTATAAAATTCACTGCACATTTTATTATTTATCCGCATTTTTTGCAATATTCACAACATATTAATTTGAAAAAAAAAAAAAACTGCTCTTCTCTCAATTCACGATTTCTCAGTTACTATTTAATCTACAAAGCTGAGGTTTGTACTATTGAGAAATTTTTCTCGAATTCTCTAACAAAATTAATTTTTTTATCGCCATTAGTTTTTCAAAAATCAGCCATAAAAAAACTACAAATTAATGAGAAATTTGCAGGCTTTTAATGTATCATCTATTTCAAAAACTAACAATGGCAGAAAAAATTTTTTGGCAATGACCCCTCTATTTTTTAACAACAAATTCATTTCCACCATCGGATTTCACCTCAAACAAATTATTCATGAGATAACAGCGAGAGAAAATACATGAACAAAACTGGGCGCACTGCGCATTACTATATATAGTTTTGTGTATATATATATATATACTAGAGACCTACACGAGTACATAAAAAAGTAATTGTGTAGGAATCACCAATTACCTTGCAAAACGATGCAAGTACGTAATCGGAAAAATATTACTCGTAGCAGCGTGGCATCGTAGGCAATGTAACAATTATACTCATATGTAATCGCCGTGATTTTCTCCAAAGTTCTGCAACAATAATGCCATGATGCAATGCCGATTACTTACTCGCATCATTTGCTACATGAGTACGAGTACACACGGGTAATCGTGTTACTTGTCTGACAAGTATTTTGTACTTGTAATCACACGATGCCATATGTACTTATGCAGGGCTCTAATATATACATAATATACGCAAAGTGCTTTCTGCATAATATTTTGGAACCATCAGACATTGAAGGTAACTCGCAAGTAGGTACATGATTTTGGTCATTCAGGATTTGTAGCTTGAATGGGTGGAGTAAGGGCATAGACCCCTTCTCCAAAGCTTGTATACATAGTAAAAATAAACCATGTAAAATTTTGGCGGCTTATCTCTTATCACCTCCATGGCATAACTGCTAATAAAAAGCCTTAGGCCCATATTCACAAACTCACTTTAACTTCACTTCACTTAAATTTAACTTTAAAAAAGTTTTCTGCACAATTTCTACTTAAAAATGTGGGAACATTGTATTTCTTATGAAAGTTCCAATGTAAAAATAAAATGTTACCACACTCTTAAATACAAAATTGTGTCGAAAGTCATTTTTAAGTGAAGTTTAAGTGAAAGGAGGTTAAAGTGACGTTTGTGAATATGAGCCTTAGTCTCTATTAAAATCACCTACATTTTGCATTTGTATCACAAATATCTATTATGAAACGTCACAATTTCAAGATAGCCGGTTTGTTTTTTTCTTTATCGAATATTCGTGCACAATTAAATTTTGGTTGATTCTTTCACCAAACAAAAACAACATTTAGATTAGTTTCTTTTTTGTTTTGTTTTGTTTCTACTTCCCACTTATTTTTTTCAATAACATTAGCAAAAAACAGTTTTGTGGCGCAACGAATATCGAATAAACAACATTATGCCAAGAAAAATGCTTCTAATGAAATTAAATTTGTCTCCTTTTTCAGTAATTTTTGGTACGTATACACCTTTTACTCGGGTCAAAAGAAAATGAACGGCAAAGGGGAAGTGCGTGATTTAACAAAGTGAAAATATCAATACCATACCTGATTCTATGAAAAAAAATCGATAAATGAACGAAATTAGTTTTGGATGCAAACAACCAGAAACAAACTTGGCAAATTACTTAAAAAGAATTCAATGTAATTTCACTGTAATGCATTAACCAGATGATTTGGAAGCTTAAAAAACGTAGGCCGTAGAACTGCTCTTTGATATTGATCGTCACAGAAGGGAGATGACAAAAACAAAAAAAACTGAAAAAATTGTCTCTATTCAACGAAATGGTTTGACCAACACAACACAGTAGCTGATTCAACGTTCGAAAAAGTGTCGAGAGCTTCGTTGCTAAAATTCAGCATTAATGAGAAAAACTGTAGAGCAGCAATATTTCGCTAGAAAACCCAGTCTGGCAATTTTGATACATCTACAATTCAACAAACAATACTTAAAATCAAATATCTGAATAAATTTCATAAAACAATCGATAATATAGTTATCGATCTCTAACAAACATCCTAATTTTATTACTACCTACTGTTTTAAATAAATTAAAAACAAGTTCTTTAAGGATAAGCTTTTATTTTAATTTTTTCTGGTTTTATCTTCATGCGAAATAAATATTATTTCGTTGCGGTAAGTTGGCTGCAGTATTGATATATTTTAAAATCGCAGTAGTGAGTAGAATAAAGGCTTATAATAATCCTCTTGTCGCGTAAATACGAAAAAGATACTTCAAGCAACACAAGTGCTCACTTGCTTTTCTCCAGCAATTTTTTATTTTCCATTTTTTTCAGAAAATATTAAATCAATTGGCACCAAACTCCCATCCGACTTGATATTACATAAGAACTTCATTTCGCAAAAATTTCAGCCCTACAATATGTTTTTCAAAAATATTCTTCCTTTTTAAACCAAAAAATCTACACATCCTTCCCCTCATTTTCAGAAAAAATTCCTCAAAAACTTTCTTTAAAACAAAATAATTAACTTGATAATTTTACTTTCGGAAAAACAAAAAACTAAGAAAGTAGGTACTGAGTCCAAGCCGAGCAAGAAATTCAACTCGAAAATTCACATACGCACAACAATGTTTTTTCGTATCATATTGAAATCGTTTCTTTTTATTCAGTTAAGGGGTATTAAAAAACGTATTTTTTGCAACAGATACTCCAAAAACAGATTTTTTCGCGCCTATCAGTTATACGTGAATAGGAGATTTTACCCCAATGTCGAAAAGTAAAATTTTGCGGATGCGCAGCTTGGAATTTGCTATTATTGAATCACTGTCTTGGCTGCGCATGCGCACTATGTCTTATCAAAAATTGAATGTTGTGAAATTGCCTCTTCAATTTAACACAACATTTCAGCTTTAAAATAAACCTCTTTTATTTCACATAATGATTCCCCAATCTCTATTTAAACTAGAAATCTGGGTTTAATGTTTCGAGAAAAAGAATAAAATTTACAAAATTTCAATTTAACTTTTTAATTATCTTTAGCTGTTTGAAAATAAACATACAAAAAAAAACCGCTAATTTATATAAAATTGGCCAGTTTTTGAAATCTAGAAACCTCTCCTCATTCGATCAATGATTTCTCAGTCACTATTTAAGCTAGAGAGCTGGGGGTTGACATTTCTAAATAGAAGAGAAAATTTTCTCCAATTTCCTTTTCATGAAATTTTTTAATCATCTTATAAACGAACGAAAAAAACGCAAATTTATGACAAATTTATTGTTTTTGTAATCTAGAAACCTTTCCTCTTTCAATCAATAACTCCTCATTTGCTATTCAAGCAAGAAATCAGTGCTTAGTATTGCTGAAAAAAAGAAAAACTTAAATCTATATTCCATCGAAGTTTTCATTCATCCTTAGCTACTTGAAAGTAAATGAACCAAAAAATACAAATTAAAGGAAAATTTGTCATTTTTATTTTGTTCAAATACATTTTCAATAAATTTTTTTATTGATGAATTTTTTTTTTTGGGGAGGGGGTTGTTGCAAAAAATAGTATATGACCTTCGTGTGTGATTTGTATCAGTCGATTTTGGCTTGTGCTGCAAGGATCACACTTGTAAAATCACCTAAGTACTTTACGTACTCGTATCACAAATAACTATTTCGCGGTTGGCTGTTGCAAAAACCAAACAATATATAATGGTCGAATAGTAAGAGAAAGTTACTTTGCTGGTTAAAATTAAAAACTCGTTATTTTCTTTTTCACTTTCCACGTTTCCAACGCATAAAACAAAGTTGGGTGCTCCCCAATTCTTTTTCCTTGTCAACCAAAAAAGAGACGAGTGTAAATATAACGAACTTCCTTTCGTAAATACGGTAATCTGCATCATGTCTCCAAAAATGAAGTTTTCTCCATGCAAGCTGTATGCAGCCACTGAAAAGACGATATTAAATTTCCTGAAAATCGTTTCTTTTTTGCATTAACAATGAATATCATATAGGCCTATTGAAAATTCTGCGTTACATACGAGTTGGGTTTATTATTATAATTTTAGAAACTTTTTACCGAATCGATGCAGTGGAAATTAATGTAACTAGTTTGTAATAAAAATAATACAAATGACGAATATTGCAATGAAAATAAAATATTAAGATATGCTTTTTTTTAGGAATAATTTTGCCAGGATATGTAACTGCCTAGGCAGTTTTTACGGAGCGAATGTAATTTTTCCCGTTTCTTTTATGAAAATCGAATTTTATTCTCGAATGGATGGAATTTTAATGGTTGCATGGTATCTCAATTTATGATCCATCAAATTTATTCATTTTAATGACTGTTCTGGGAACGGATGTGGGTAATCTTCGCCAGAATAATCTACTGTCAAATTTGGAGTGAGGAATGAAATTTTAAAAATTCATTCGGAAGTGTTAGTAAAGTTTTTGAAAGAGTTCGTGGAGGACGTCACAATGTCCTAAAACTAGGGCGTCATGCAGCCGAAACACTGAATCGAGGGGTCTTGAATTGCATTTTCAAGATATTTTATTTTTTTTACTTTGACTGGCTGAATTCTTTTTGACTTGAATTAAACTTCTTCGGACACAGTGGAACACAGCTTACATTTGTCTTCATATCTCAGCAAATTAATTTGACAAATCAGCAATAAGCTAAGTTGTGCAGACAGAAGAGCCTAACAAAGTTTCGATCCATAAAAGGTTTGAAACTAACAAAAACGAACAGCAGAATTATTTTGTTAAAGACTATAATTACAAAAGAACTATAGTGTCAACAAAGCGGAACAAAGCAAAGTGTACAGCGGAAAAATAAAAAGGTAGAAAAAAAGCTATTGCAGACAACAAGTAGGGGAAACCATCAGAAAGTTGTTTTGTCTTCACCTAATTGTTTGTCATCATGAGTGATGGTTATGTTGTGTAAAAGACTCCTAATATGAAACTTTAGGTCTCGGAGCTTTTGGTTAAAAGTGAGGGTGAGGTGAGAAAAATAAACTAACATAGATGAAATCAAATCCAATATGCGCATAAGAAGGCTATACACGGCCTTTGATTGACAGAGCAAGACAGTCATCTTGAACCAAGCTTGTCCTAAATTTGTCTTCAACACACCAAATTTCCCTCCTAACAGATGCCAGGAACTCCATCTGATTGTATTGATGACTTAAAACTTCACCTCGCAGGTGTTTTTAAAAGATCGTTTTGAAATACGATATGAAAACTGACAGAATTAGAAATGACTTGTGTGTCATCACTACTGATCCTTCGTGACGAAAGAACATCCCTAATTTGCTTTTTGCCTTCAACTGAACCTAACAAGAATTCCATTTACTATCCTAGTTGTCTTCAAGGTAGATCATGTTGAAGTTAATCTGCATCCGAAGATGGTACACTTATAAAATTGCCTACATGAGGACTTTGTACAACGTACGACTTGAGACTTGGACCTGCTACTATCCGCCTACACAAGAAGGACTCGTTTGCAAAGACAAACCTAGTACCGGGTGTCGCCAGTGCAAAGAATAGAGCTAGAGTTAAAATTAGAATTTATTTTTGCAAGTAAGTTCTTCTTGTTAAAGAAATTTCCCCACTTATTGTCTGCTTAATTGCCTTCAAACATGCGATGTCGATAATACAAAAAGCGAGAGGAATTATTATATGTGTGCAGCCAATAAAATTACAGATAGCAAAAATATATACGTCGACATACAATAGGCTAAACGCACGTGGATGACTGATAAAATGAAATATAATAAAATATAATATGACTGAAAACGGCAAGCAAAGTGTGGAAAAGCCATAGATAAGGCAAAACAAGGTTGGCTGCATTCATGTCCGTCGATGGGTTTTTACTTCTATTCAATTTGTGTTCATCCCCATATATCTTATGGCACCAGTCTGTCGAATCAAACCAAATCATTGTTTGAAATTGTCTGAATTTGGAAGAGTCGTTACTGAAATAAAATACATTATAATTGCCTGAAAGAGAATCAGATTTTATTTCTGTCTTCATGTCTTCATCTGAATACGAGTTCGAATTCTGATAATATAATGTCCGAATTCGAATTTTATTTCTCAAAAAATTGTCTCCAAATTATGACATCATTATTTTGTCAAAAATAATTTTTATTTTAAGGTCCAGATCTCGGACTTCTCAATATACATACTGAGTGAATTGACAACTTCCTTCTTTTTTTTGAAGTCGGTTAAAAAGATGCTTGTAATCCCTTGAGCTACAAATATCAAAAAAAGATACTTCAAGCAACACCTACAGGTTACTTGCTTTTCTGCAGCAATTTTGTGTTTTACATTTTTCTTGAAAACCACTAACCAATAGGCACCAAACTCCTATCAGATCTTCCTTTCGTGAAAATCTCAGCCTTGTGAATTTTTTTTTTGTAGTTTTCTTAAAATTGTGAGTACAAAATTTGGGCGATACTTAGGTAGGTACATTATTCGTTAATTATTATACGTAGGCTAAAAAATAATTATAGGTCAAAATAGGAAAATGAGTTATCATGAAACGGATAATTTTCATCATTCCTGCTGCTAAGTCCTCCATGAGGTCAATTTCAGTACCTACCCCATTTGCAAGCCAGTTGGTAGATTATTCCAGACTTGTGATTAATGAAAAATATTTCACAATATTTTATCCTAAAAATAAAACAATTTGCCTTTTGATTCTGTTATTAACATTCACATTTCTTCATAGACACCTGCATTAACCTGCAGCCGATGTTTCATTTCCAATGAATGATTTTAGAATATTTCAACCAAGTCTTAAGCAAAAAAGAAATTTAGAGAATCAACGCATCCAACTTAATGCCAAATTAAAAACAAAAAAAACTGTAGCACAACAATATTTCGCTAAAAAACCCATTTTACAGATGGAGATGGAGATGAGACAGAGATGTAGATAAGATGGAGAAAAAAAGAGAGCTTGCTTGAAAAAATTTCAAAATAATATCGATAGTAATCTATATTTGTTGAGACCACCAATCCTTCTCCCCTCTCACTCCTGCAAACACACGATAACTTTAATACATATTTTATATCTCTGTTTGCAGCTACACTGTGTTACCATCTCCGCCGCTCACTCGTCCATTTCCATACACACTTGTTTAGCTTACTCAAACTGTACCCATACTTAAATTATATAACTGTTACAAAATACACTCGCTTCTTGGATGCAACTTCGTGTAAATCTTTCTCTCTTGTTACTAATTTATGTCTTCACCAGTCCTCATCCTCTATAATATTTATATAGATATTAATCGATATTTATATCGATAGTGATTGATACATCAGTATTTTATCGATAGTTTCAGATTAAGAAATTACAAAAAACGATCGACAGTTATCCATATCTTGTTGAGACTCCAATCCTCTTCCCTCACACATGTGTGAACACTCGAAATTAATCATACAATGTTTTTCACACTCACACTGGCGGCTACACTGTTACTTGTTCAACCGCTCCTCTCATACATATCGTATACTTACAGCTACTCTATACATATTTGATCTACTGCAATTACACACTTCTGAAGCATAACTTTGTAAACATCTTTATTAATTCTTCAATTATTGTGAACATCCGATCTACAATATCCATATATCTTTAACAAAAATATCGACTTATCGATGTTTTATCACTAAAAACCATTTTTCCAGAGTTTTTTAATTCCAGTTTTCTTGAGAACTACCAAACCAATGAGTGTCAAACTTCTTTCAAACTTGTTCCCATATAATAATTATCTTTTGTAAAAATTTCAGCCCTATCTATATGGTAGTTTTTTGAAAACCGTGAACACAAAATTTTTTCCAGAAATTTTTATTCTCCAGTTTTTTTGAAAACTACTGAATTAATAAACACTAAACTTCTAAGAAACTTGCACCAACGTAAGGAAAGTCTATCGTGAAAATTTCAACCCAATCCCTTTTGTCATTTTCTCAGAATCTATGAGTTTTCTAGAAAATTTTTGTTTTGCAGTTTTCTCATAAACTAATCAACCGATAGGCATAAAACTTCTTTCAGACCTGTTCCAATATGAGAAATATCTCTCGTAAAGATTTCAGTCTTATCCATTTGGTAGTTTTCTCAAAATGGTGAACACAAAATTCTGGGCAATACCTATAAATGTTGAAAAATATTATGTCAAAATTAAAAAATTGTACCAATTGTTTACTTTTCTCATGAAATAGATAATTTTCATCGTCCCCATCCCTAACTCCTTTGTGAAGTGAATTTTAATATACCCCGTTTGCAAGCAAACTGAGTAAAAATGAAAAATTAAGATTTAGGTAGACTAAAAATTCATAAGCAATTAATGAATTTTAAAATACACGTAACCGTTCTTCTTTTCGCTTTTTTTATTTTTTTATCATCATTAGAATTCAATTTAATCTTATCTTCTAACGGAATGTTTAAAAAAATAAATGAAAAATAAAGCCAACATTTTCAGCTTTATTTTTTTGTTTTTTTTTTTTTTCACCCTTCTCTCGCAGTTCTTAATTTCATTAGGCCAAAGGAAGACATGAAAAAAAAAATTATTTTCGAATAGAACTCCTATTAAAAAAACAGGAAGTGTGAAATTTTAATCTGCACTTTAGATAATGAACTCGTTTAAGTGGAGAATAAAATAGACGGAACGAATAGTAACACAATGACTGATAATAATAAATAAGAAGAAAAGAAACGTAATTTTTTATGTTAACATTTAAAATTTATTTTTTTTAATGAACGCAAATGTTGCCTAAATGATTCTGTACCACGGCCTGTGGTGCATGGCCGCCATAAATAGCACGTTTCGTTCCTTATTATACCATCTTCGAAGTCAGCCAGTGCTACCATGCCAATGCTGCTGCTGCTGCGTATGGGTTGCCGCAAGTGGATTTGACGGCTGCAAGCAAGTAAATTATGCGCATGCATTAAATCAACGTTTTATGTCGTCAACGAAAATAATATCATCTTCGTTATACTTGGTTTCACAGTCGCCTATTAAAAGAGGGGAAAAAAATGCCTGAAGCCTTTGAACTTTCTTACAACAGCCTCCTTACGAAAACCAAGCCTTTTAATTTAAATCTTACAAAAAGCACAATGTACTCCGTTAAAACAACGTCAACGATCCGCTTCGTCGTCAGCGAAAATTTTACTTAAATTAAATTCACGCAAAAACGAATAGGCCTACGCAACATTTTTGCTGATTTGTTGGCATTTCAAAAGATATCAATTGCCTGTATACGACGTTCGCTTTCAGACTTTTACGTTTACTGTACCTACCTACAGTAATTCGAAAATCGAGTGAAAGTCATTTAGAAACGTGAGTATTTATATACATACTTGGTACCGACTGTCAATGAGTAATTTTTCCAGGTTTTTTATTTGAAGAGATAAAACTGCATCCATTTTGGACGCCGCTTTAGGCAAACATTGCCTTATTTATCACCTGCAAAGAACGAACACTCTAACATTTAATATAGTTTCTGTAAAATTAGATTTTCAAAATGACAATATTGTTTTCTTAATATAAGTTACAGCCTTCAATACCGCAGCCGCCCCCTGGTTCTATAACTTCCCTGAAATACAATGACTGAAATCTCAATTATTTAGGGGTGTGATTTTTAAGCCCGCAAAAAAATGTTTGTCTCGCACAGTGACACACAGTTATTTGTATTGTGACACAACAAATATAAACCTGCCGCACATTCTGCCACTTCATATTTTCCTGCTGTACGTATCAGTACTCAGTTCTCTTCCTTCTTGCCGTATTTGTAGACGAAGCAATTTTCCAGATTTTCCGCAACTGAACAGCCTCCTCAGCCTCTTTTGCTGACGCGCATATTTCGCATTTTACTCACACGCGTCTTGCAAGCCACCGACATTTTCTTTTTAGCTGCTCTACCAATTCATCCTCTTCTAATAAAATCACAGAATAATTATCAAAATAGAAAACATCCATTGTCAGAACAAAAGCAAAACAAACGCTAACAAGCAGAATAGGTACTTTATTGGTAGACGGCCAATGAAAACTGAATTCGTTCAAATGAATAAATATTTCGTTGAAATTGATAAAAATTTAGTGAACGTGTCGTTGCAGGATTTCACCTTAATATTATTTCGTTAGCTGGAATCATTTTATTAGGCACAATGATTTTGTGTAAACATATTTTTTATTGCCCGCAGCTTAATACTTCCCATAATTATTTAGAATAATGTTGATTAAAGGCTGAATGGCAATCGACTCCCAAGTCCAGCCCATTTACTCAGAGTGGGTCTAACAGAATCCAGTATTTGTCACTTTCATCCCTGTAATCCCTGATCATATTCTAATTATGCTGGCGAATGTTCCCAAACATACTTACTGTAACAGTGTAATCATTACAAAACAATACACGACAATGTTATCTTTTTATAAGTGTATAATATTTGAAAAAATTATAAAAAAGTGTATATGTTGTTACAGGTTTAGATGAAATTAATAGAGTTAATTGTACAGAACATTAGACTAATAACTAAGGGTGATAGTTCAAGTGATTTGAATTGGGTGCTGTGGGAGATATAAATACCTATAATTGGATGTTTAAGGAAAAATGTAATTTGAATAAAACCAATGAAAAGTAATAGAAATGACATAAAGTAGGAGTGTTTAAGAAATTAGTATGAATTAGAATAAGGGCAAGGCATTGAAATATATTTGTAGAAAAGGTGACATCATGAATATGGACAAGAACAGTTTATAGAGAAGAGAAGGTGCAGATGTCATCAGACAAGTTGTGGTATGCCAAGGGGGCCTATTAAAGACTCACTACCCGACAAATTCTACATTATTTTTTATAAAACCCACGGCCATGGCTAAAAGACTCACAAATTATATCTCATTTGCAAAAGGAGGCAACCCCAAAATGTTGCCCCCAACCAGCTCAGCCTACCAGAATTTGTGGACCCGATGTCAGCGTGGAATGACCATATTTTTAATGTCTATGTACCTCGGAACTCCATAAAATGTACTGACATGGCTGCCATTCTACTTCAGTTAAAAATCAGAAACCACACCACCGAATTATTGCCCATTCCCTTTTAATAAATCAACACATTTTCAAAAAATTATCAAATGTATTAAGCCAAGGAGAAAAAGTAAAAAGTACAAAACATTTTGCTCAGAGAGCTTTCAAAAAACAACTGACTTGTAAGCCAGATTCTCCCTCCGAGATTTTTAATAAAAATATAATAGAAATAGACAGATGTGGAATACTATAGAAAATTTGGTGGAGAATATGGAAGAAAAATATATATACACTAGGTTTAGATAAGAGAGGTGAATGAGTTGAAGTAAAAACCAAAAGATGAAACATGAAAAATGCAAAGAACATGTAAAATTTAGAAAATTCAAAAATATGAGCTGAAAAAAGATCGATGTATTAGAAGGTGAATGACCGTGACTATGAGTGAGAGAGAGAAAAATAATATGTGAAAGAAAGACAGAAGATGAAATAAGAAAGGTGGTGAGAAGAATGAATATGAAATGAAAGAGAATGAACATGAAAAAACCACGGTAGAAGTTATTATATACGAATATTATTTGAATTCAGCCAAAAAATTATTTTAGATATTATTATTGAAAATTGAAAAAATGGGGTGGTAGCCACATGCGTCAAAGTCAAGACTTGAAAGACAAGTTTGAACTAGACTGAAATGACGTGAGTAGAAGGAAGAATAAATGTACGAAAATATGATGAATGATATAGGAAAATACGAATTTAAAATACATTAATTAAAGTGAAATAAATGATATAGAAATATCATGGTATACTAATTACAAGGGCTTATAACCAAAACATTTTTTGGGTTATTGGTTATTGGGAACCTATAAAAATCTCTATTCATTTCTGGTTACTGGTTATTAGTTCAAAGTGTAATTATTTGGTTACTAGTTATTGTTTTGGTTAACCAAAACAACTTTTCTGGTTATTGGTTGTGGTTACTGGTTATTGGTTAATACAAAATTTGGGGTAGAATAGACAAAAAAAATTTTCTCCAGGTCAAATTATCTATAATTAATAATTTTTCAGAAAATAATTAGTAATTTTTGAAAATAATAATCAATAATATTGATATTTCATGAAAATCAATAAAAACCGATTCTTTCTGGTTATCGTTCTGGTTAAAGGTTTCAGCATTTTATGGGAATTGGTTATCGATTATTGATTAGGTGAAAGTTTTTTGTTTTGGTTATCGGTTCCCAAATCAATATTGTCAATTTGTTTCGGTTTTTAATGGTTATTGTTCTGGTTATTGTTGTGGATACAAGCCCTACTAATTACATAACAACTTTCCCAAATTAGGTGAGTCTACGCTCATACCCGTAGGTATACAAATCGTCGACAAAAATAACTGCATTTTCCACCAAAATATTCGTGTTCCATAATAGCCTAAGCCCATAATTATGGAAAAATTTTTATGCTAAGTAGACTGGCTCTTGTCAGTTAACTCCAGAAAAAAAAGAAGGAAAAAAGAATTCTTTCTTTTCTTTCTTCCGCTGGGATGTATCATCCTACAGCTGAAAAAGAAAATTATCTCAATGGGTTTTCGTGATCAGTCTTTAGTATGGGTAATAAAATTTTTGATGAAAATAAAAGACAAATATTTTCCAGCGTCCTCGTAAACATTAAATGAAAAGCGAGGTAGAGAAGAAGATAGACAGAGAAAAACAGTACCCAGTATAAAGTCTTTATATACCTACTTAAGTACGTCGAATCATAGGATTTTGGTGTTCGGATATGAGGGCGCGGAAGAGTCGTGGAAAAAACAAGAATTTTTTTTTCATAATGAAAAATAAGTAATCGGATTTGGTGATTTTTCGACGAGTCGCTCAAACCTTTGTGAGAACAGCCCATAATGGGAGCAAAAGTTTTTTTATTCCTTGAAAATGTATTTCGACAAATTGTTTTTCTGTTTATTTTACCCTCTTGAGGATTGGAAATTTTTTTATTTTTTTTTAATATTCTAATAGAACAAACATAGTGAAATTATAATTTATTAAAAAAAAAAAAAAAAAAAAAAAAAAGAAAGAAAGATATTTACGAGAAAGATAAAACACGTTTCTTTTCTCACTTATATAGAATATAAATGTTCGAAGGGTTGGATCTATTATCTTGTTTTCACAAATTCACTTTTAGTTGTTATTTCCTGGTGATATAAAAAACATTTCAAAATGGAGACTGACATAATATAAAAGAGAATACATCCATACGAGTAAAATTGAGAATCTCCATTTTACCCGGTTTGTTTGCAATCGGGCTATCAAATTTAACCTCACAAAATGGTGAGGGTAGAGATGATGAAAATTATCCATTTCATAAGAAAAGAAAACGATTAGCTTAGCACCATTTTCCTTAGATTATATTATATAACTATATGGACTGAGATAATAGGAGTGGCAGTACAGTGCGGGCGAAGGCAACATAATAAGTATCATTGGTGAGAGGTGATTTTTATTACGAAAAGTTTGGCAACTTTATTACCATTCATTGAACACAGAAAATTTTTCATTTTGGTCAAAATTACGTTATTTCTCACTTTTTATCGATCTTTTAAGTATGAAGGATGTCAAAAATCGTCGATAAAAAGCAAAATCGGAGGGACCTTTATTCTTCCAATTATTCTTATTTATATGAGATATTTTGTCTTTCCGTTCTTATCATTATGCTCAGTCCATAAAGTTAAGAACAGTCAAAGCCATTTCCCATTTTGACCTAATATTTTTTAATGCAGATTTATAATTATAATATATATATATATATATATATATGATTGTGTACTATATATTATAGGCAAAGTATACAATCTGGATATTATATAAAATGCCCACCATTTTTTGGTCAAAATACGAAATACCCCACACATTCCTCTCATACAAAATATGATATTTGAGATAATGAAATTGACTGCTTTAGCTCTTAGTTTTATTGTAGGTTAGGTGAGCTGGTGTTCGTATTTTTTTTTTCTTTTTGAAAAAATAATTATCCCTCTCATCTAATACAGGACCGGTTTTACCCCCGGGTTTAAACGAGCTCAACCCTGGGTTGGCAAAATTTAGGGCCAAACAAGGGGCGAAATTTGATTTTTACGTTTGAGGAGTGTGGTGAAGAAAATGAGACAACAGAAATATTGTAGCCCTGGGCCGAAAAGTACTTAAAACTGTGCTCTGACCTAACCTATACCCAAAGGCATAAAATAAATACTAAACCTAAAATATCTCTTCCGTGCATCAACCGCGGCAAGTGTATTTTCCAAAGATTTCTGTAGTTATTGCTCTGAGATACCTTTTTACACTCTAAGAATGTTGGTAAATAAATGAGATATTGTTCGTCTGCAGAAGTTTACTGTTTGCAATATTTTGTGAACCCCTCCCTCCGAAACTGAAGAATAAATCCCAAAAATCTTAACACGAATATGTAGCCCATCAAAGCCGCTCACACCAACCAAAGTTTCATTATCATAGGTCGAACAGCGGAGGGTTCACAGACTTCCAAAAAGTTCCAAAATGAGCAAAAAGTGGAAATATATATATATATATTGTGTACAGAAGAATTTGAGTGACCTTTATATTCGTGATCTACGACTCAGGAAAGGCGCTTTTCATAGGTCCCACCCCAAGGTCCCGTCATTGCACTGAATGCAATAGTTGTATTTTCCTTTGAAAAATACGCTAATATAGAGAAGTCAATTTCATGACTTCAAATACGTGTACATATACTTATGTATAGGTAGATGTATGTATCGCCCAAATTTTGTGTTTCCGGTTTTCAGACAACTACAAAAAAGATTGGACTGAAATTTTTACGAAAAATAATACTCATACTTACAGTCTGAAGGTTTGGTAGAAGAATCGTGCCTGTTAGGTAACTGGTACTTATCCAAGAAAACGTGACGAAAAACAGTTGCTGGCGAACATATTTGATTACGTTTTTGAGAAAACTACGAATTCAGAAAAAGTAGTTCTCGTGTAGGATCAATGTCTTGTAAAAGTTCAATGTTTATTGGTTTTATAGTTTCCGAGAAAACTGGATCCCAAAAAATTGCCAGAAAAGTGGTTTTTCCACAATTCTGAAAAAGGCACAATTTTTCTCATAATTTTAAGAAATGTGCGTCTTTATTTCCATATCAATCATGAATTTCAGATTTTGAATAATGGATGAATTGGCCAGCTGGGTTTTCTAGAAAAATTCTGCTGCGCTAGACTTTTATTTTTTTAAATATGTTTAAAATGTATAAAATGAAAAGCCTATTTAAACGTTATCAGAATCACCGAGTTTGAGCCGGTGACCTACACAGTACAAACAGAATGAAAAAGTAATTAGGAAATTTAATTATAAAAAAAAAAAGGACAATGCAGAACTAAAAGCTTTAATCTTTTATCCAACTCATTCATCTTGAAATGTTAGAACCAAAACAGCCACAGTTCGAGTCATACTACACTAATTTTCTCCCTTTGGTAATTCATCCGAATCCAGTTCATTAATGGTCCGTTGAAAAATTACCTAACTGAAGTTTTATTCGCGAAGTAAAGGTCTCCTTTCGAAAAACGTACTAAACACATTATTTTGTAATCATTTCGTACGCAGTCAACTCAAAAGCACAAAAAAGTAACTCTAGCCCAGCAATACTTCGCTGGAAAACCCAGTTAGCCAATTTACATTGACAATTATACTCTGTTCACGTTAAAAAGTGGGCGACATAAAAATCACAAAAAACGTTACGTTTGGTTGGTGAGGGAGAAAAAGGTGTCTATGCACATTGTTATACAATGATAAGCATCATTTTGTAATGTAAAAAAATATCGTATTTCCAGCAGATATGTGCGAATATGGTTTATGATGTCACGCAATTCTTAGCGTGAACAGAGTATAAACAAACATTCCTAAATTCCTAATGCGTGAAAAAATTATCAAAAATTATTGATAGTTATCGATATTTGATAAACATATCGATCTATCAAAATTTCAATATTACACTTTTAAGTAAAATAACGCTTTACGCCGTAAATATGGAAAAGATGATTTAAGCAACACATAACACTTGCTTTCCTCCAGCAACAGACTCAGTAGCTGACGATCATCCTCAAACTTAAAAAGCTCCCGCTGTTCAAAATCCCATAATTGCAAAACGTTGTTCCCTATTCACTTACGGTCACCCACTGCCAATTCTTGAATGACACAATTAGGTGACAGGTAAAAACGACCCTGCCAAAATGACATTTTCCCTCACAAATTTTCAGAATGTACTTTTTCAGTTTAAAATTTGTTTATTTATTTTTCATGCTTGGTATAGAACAACCGAAAAATTCCTAAAACAAAAACGAGTTGAGATACCGAGGTGAAACTATACTTATTTAATTAGGTACTTGACCTCAATTATTATGTTAAGTTTCAGGATTTTCGGAAAACTTATGCCATTCAAAATTTTTTCGAGTTAGTGTTTAAACAATTGGAAAATTTTGATGAAAAATCGAAAATTTTTTCAATATGATACTATGACAGATAGAGAGTGAAACTTTGTAAGAATAACTGAGTAACATTCTTTTACAACTCAGAAAAGTTTCAACTATAAATCTCTTTTTGAAAAATTTTAGTATTTTAATATTTGTATTTAACTTTTAGATCACCCTGTATGTGAATCAGTGTAACTGGTTAACTATCGGAGATAGATGAATGAGATATAGGACATTTTTTTCTCATTATGCCTAAGTGCCAAAACATTAGGTCAGAAAAAAATTTCAGTCTCCAAAAATGTTGCACCACAGGGGGAATACAACTACTCCACCCTAACAGAAATGCATTATATTGGATCATGTTGATATTACGAATGAAAGTTCGAGGTGTAGAGATGATTTGATATTCTATACTTCGATTCTTAGAAAATTCAAGTTTGAGGAATAATTTTTTTTTTTTTAATTTTACTACTAAGAAAAATGATAATGGCGGTGGATGGAGTGGTAATAATACATGGCACATAAAGTACTACGTAAATCAAACATAAAATTAGTTCGTTTAAAAAGTAAGTTTTTTCATAAAATTAAAAAAACTGCATTTTTTTCACTTTTATGTTTATATTAATGCCCATCTCTCTGGCGACAATTGAGATTTTACACTGAAAAAAATTTGAAAGGTTTCTTAATACCATCACTATCAGCAGCCAAAATTTCAGATTCGTAGAATTTTTCTGTTAAGAGAAATAAAACAGTTCGTTTAGAAAGTCAAAATTTTTATGTTGGTCTGTATCTTGGTCCCTTTGGCTGGGAGGGTAGACAAACCATTATACATCAATGTAACAGTGGCGACCACATAGGCGGAGTCTACTCTCGTCACCATCACCCGGTGCCTTGACAGCGTGTATATGGTAGCCGTATTTTGGTGATAGTGACAATTGAGGTAGGTATTCCCTTCGGTCGACAGTTCTATTCCCCGGGCTAGTGGAATACCTACATTGGTGACCCCAATGTGATCTGAGAGATGGTGGCTAGGCGTCATCTCTCGAAGGAATACGTCAGCGGACTAGTATGCCTACTCTCCACCTCACAATGTGAGGGCATCGAGCACTAGTGTTGAGGCGGTAGGTGTAAAAGGTGCGATGCAGGGATGTATTGGAGAGGGGCATCCACCACTCCCTTACACACACCTACCCTTCCATTAGTAGCTCCGCCTCCATTTGAGTCTTACTGCGCATTGATGTACCGGGCATAGGCGGAGCTAACTCTCGTCACCATCACCCGGCGCCGTGGTTGTGTGTATACGGTAGCCATATTTTGGTGGTGGTGACGATTGAGGTAAGTATTCCCATTGGTCAATGGTTCTATTCCCCGGGTTGGCAGAATACCTGCAGTAACTTATGATGCTATACATCCCAATGAAAAGATTGCATAAAGTTAAGGAAAACCCTGTGAATAGGTATGCAAAGATATACATATATAGACCCATTTCTGGAAATTACGTTGACCAAGTAAGACCAGTTTTGATGTTGCAAAACTTAGGAAGACCTGTTCCTGTATTTACATTGTGTGTAATGATGTTCACATAATTTGAAATGTAGAGGGGAATTGTATGACTGGGTCTCAAAAAGTGAGTCATTTTGGGAATCCAACGGGATACCCACATTTTTGCCAGCTAAAAGCAGTGAACTTAAGCGCATGGCTTTTCCACCGCTGGCTGTAGGTGGAAAATATATGTACCTATTCTATCTTAATATACACTGTGTGGCAGATCCCCACAGTTAGTTTTGTCCCTGCATTTATGTAGATTTAATTTAATTTTACCTTAATTTTTTCTGATTGATTTTTTTTTAATACCACTAGGATGTACAGTAATTCTAACTAATTTTCACTAACCTATTTACATGTTTTATTTTGTTTCATTTTGTTTGATTTTTTGTTTGTTTTTTTGGAAAATTTAAAAATTGTTTTGAAAAGTTGTGTAAATATGAGTAAAAGAAAAAATTAAAACGTAGTGTCTTGGGCCAAATTTCTGGCTAAGAATAATAGAAGGTCCGGTAGAGTTGTTTAAAAAATTGCCTAAAAAATTTTTTAATGAGAAATCTGTAGGTAAGATACGTTTATAAATCAAATCGTTTCTTCATCAACCATCTCCATATGAAATAATTCAATTTTCTGACAAAAAATTTTTTTCAAGTTTTTTTCAAGAAATTTCATTAGATTTTCATATTTTTAAGAAATTTTATTATTCATATTTTCAAGAATATAACTTTGTCATTTAATTTATCTTAACCCGGTTGTAGTTCCTAACACTCGCATGGATAAGCACTCCACAATATTCAAAACAACACGTTTCTTGGTATCAAAATAAGACGGGATCTCGGGTGGTCTGTTTAATACCACAACGGGTCAAACGAGGTTAGGAATATCTATATGTACATATATATAGATATCAATATATATAGGTATACCTATTGTATACATACTTACATAATTACGAGTATCGGTACGCATAAAAAAAATTAGGTAAAAATTGTTTAGTTTCTCCAAAAATAAATAATTTTCATCAACACCACCCCTAACCCTACTTCGAGGTAAATTTTAATACCCCGTTTGCAAACAACTGTGTGAAAAATAGGAGAATACATTAATCGAAATAAGTAAACCTATATCGTAGACTCCTTTTGCCCGGTTATTAATTTACTCAACGAATATATGACATACCTACATATATAACAATATATTTTGGCATATTATTTAGGTTACGTATACAGTCGACTTTATTTTTTGCTCACCTCATCAAAACATGCTGGAAACTTTCGGTATTCGATTAGTTACACACTAAAAATTAATTTAAAAGGACGACTTCATTTAGTTAATCAAATAACCTTTCCCCACGACCAGAAGTGAATTTACGAAAAGTTAAATGTAATATCAACTTTCTAGACTCAAAAACTTTACAGACGTATTCAGACTTCAATAATGGCCACACTCTATCAAAAATTCTCAACAACCTATGATCAACCTTAATACACTCATAAAAGAAAAAGTCGCTATATATTTTGTTCGGCACCAAACATTCGTTTGAAAAAGCATTAAAAACTTCTCAGCCAATTCGAATTATTTTTCGATTTCATCGCTAAGTTACTTTTAGCATGTTGTAGATTAAATATGATTATCGAATAAAGTTTTCACGCAAATAATGCAGCTCATTTCTCCGGTTCAAATAACATACCTACTTGGAGTTCATTGTAAAATTGAATACGTTATACCAAACTTTTGACGCGTTACGTAAACAAATAAAGGTCTGTTCGATAATCAATATGGAAATAAGAGCGGAACCTTCAGCATTTATGTGTATTCTATACGGCCAAAAAGTGCTGTAATTAAACTTTTAGTTCTGGACGAGGGGTGCTATTTCTCACGCACCCGATTTAGTTGCCAGGATAGAGTTATAATTTAAGAGCGTTAAAGCGACTCAAACGTTAGTGGAACTGCTCCCTAGACCAGAGCTAAATTTTCAAGTGCAACCCTATTTTGACATGTACATAGAATACGTCTATTAATAACTGGCTGTTTGATTTAGAAAAGTTCTCAGCCACAGTATAACTCCTGAAAATATTCAGCCAATTCGTTCATCATTGCGATAATCACTTACAATTTCAGTTCTCTTCAATCAATTTCTCTTTCTTTGCTGAATAATTGTAATTCTATGTGGGCACTATAAGTGCCTAAATAATTTTTTTGTCTTTGTGAAAAACATAAATAAGGTGGTTAATTTTTTCTCAAAATAATAAAAACTCAAAAAAAAAGTCAAAATTCACGAGTCATAATTTTTGGCGAAAATAGCTCTCAAAACAAAAAAAATAGTTGAATAATGCTTACCAAATCTTTGCAAAACAGTTTCTACTTAATAAAATAAAGACATATCTTCAACCATTAATTCATTTTTATTTTTTTTTTTAATTTTTGGTTTTTTTTTTTTTTTTGGGGGGGGGTTTATGATTAACATGAGAAATCTGAGATTTTTCTGAATATTTAAAATGAATTAACTTGTACTTTACAATTTTTTCTCCTATTTTGCATTTTCTTCAATGTAGTGTCTAGGAAATACATTTAATGTCGGGTTAGAGGGGAAATGTTTGTGGTTAAGGGGTCAATAGAATACTAGGCATGAATTTTACCATCCCTTACTGAAATAGTAGCCTAGTAATAGAACCGCAACTATTTTAGATCGGAAATGTGAAGTTGCTTCTTCTGATTATTACACCACCCAGACTCCTCTTATAAAAAGTTTTCAACGTTTAAAAGAGCTGAAATTATGAGAAATTGTCACTTTGATCAACTATATGGTCGAAAATTTGTGGCAGTTACTAAGTTCTCCAACGAGGCTGTTCAATTTTTAAGGCTACAACTTGAAAATAAAAACGTTCTCAAAGATTGCTAAATTTCCTCACTCCACGCTGAAAGTAAATTCAAATGTATAGTTCTTGTGGGAACCACTATACCTTGCCTTATATAAAATACATTCGCCAGTTATAGTTGGAGGTGAGATGGCCATGAGGTTGAGTCCACTGCTTTTAGCTGGCAAATATGTAGGTCCCAGGTCAATTCCTCAAACAGACAAAACCTACATCTGGTGACCCTCAACATGTGCTGGACATGCACGCATCCTAGTGGTGAATGGTGGAATTCACAACTCTCCTTCATAACTTGAGTTGCCAATTGATGGTGCCCTATATGGTTGAAATAGAACCCATATGGGAAGTATAAGCCTGTGGGTGTAGGTATAAGAGGCATTTCTGGCTCCGCCCAACCTCCCACAGCATCTAATGTTGTTCAAGTTGTGTTGAGTCTCTCTAGGGGGAAAGTGTGGAACTGCCATACCTGGCCTAATATAAAATACATTTGCCAGTTATAGTTGGCAGTGAGATGGCTGTGTGGTTAAGTTCACTGCTTTCAGCTGGCAAATATGTAGGTCCCAGGTTCAATTCCCCAAACCAACAAAACCTACAGTTCTCTTTTGAAGTTGTGATCGTATTAATTCTAGGTATCACATAGGTACCGTGTGCTCCTTATTATTTCCTTCTTATTAAAAAATTCTTGAAATTACGCTTTATTTGAGATATCAATTTTTCAAGTTTTTCAATTTTACAGATCTGACACCAAAATAAAAGATCGTAGAATTAAATTGAAAACTGGAGTTTCAAACAGAACTGGTCCAGAACCAAAACTCTGGAAGTTGAGTGCTTTGGGTGTTTCAATAATGAATAAACTAAAATTTTCTCCACATCCTTGAATGTGTAGTGACCGAAGTCACATACTACTAATAATAATAAATTAAAATTAGAACAATAAAATTCCCTAATAATAATTTTTGCCATGACAGTCGTTGTTAGGCTAACAACTTAGTCTCAACTGTTCACGACAAAAACACTTTTTCTCCCTTTATTTTAATTTCTTTCACCTTTTTTAAACCTTCCCCTTGCCCTACCATAGACTAACACTCATTGGTACAGTAAACAATAATGAATTTGTGTACCTCAGTACCTACCATCTCTTTTCTCTAAATTTGTTTTTATCTCCCACCTCTGTATTTTTTTTTCACCGAGCAGAAAATTTTATACTACATAGATGAATCTTTTTTCTATTGCTTGGTTTAACCAGAATTTGTCTTTTTTACAGACAACACCTATTTCTAGTTGTCTTTTATAACTATATTTTTCAGGCCTGTACCATTTTTCATTAAATACTTGATGTTTTTTAATATCATGGTTTAATTTACTTAGAGAAATGGGCTAAATTCTCGGTTATTTATTTGTGGTGTATATCAATACCTAGTTTCCCAAAATGGTAGTTTCTTGGAAACATTATTAATCGAGGTGCATGGTTAAAATTGTGGTGATGAAGACTCTGGCAAGGTTGAGCAGTGCTAGGATAAGACTCTTGTTAACATCAGACATAGTTGATGGTAACACTCGAGGTGCAGGTTTGTTTTGTGGAGTGTTTTTCTTCAGGATATGTCTCCCTGGAGTCGCATACCACAATCTAGTGACGCATGACATAAATTTATTAACATATCAAATATTCTGAATAGCCCTTATTTATTCATTTTAAATAGAATTTAATCAAGTGTATTAAAATGGCAAACTTCGAGGTTTTCTAGAGGTGCTGTACTAAAGCTTTTTTTATTCTCAATTCTAAGTTTTCACGAGTAAAAAAATCATTTCTTCTAATGTACCAAAACTTTTCAGTCTTTATACCAAATAAATCCTTAAATTAGCTCTTAACCAACCTATTACAGTTAAATTTAAAAATCCCCAAAGATTATCTCCACGTAATGTTTCAATTATAAAGAAAGACAAAATTTTACGATTTCGTAGCGAATGAATGGTACCATTATCGTTATTTTTTACTCCCAAAAAGTGTTGGTAAGACTTTTGTTGAAAACATTTCAAAACACATCAATGACAGTTTAATGCTGGTGAAAACTCACAATATCCCTGCATATGTATATATATACCTATATATATATATATGTATGGTGGGCGATGGAAAAAGTAAGATAAAAATTGTCAACAATGCTGAAATTTCGGTCGTTTAACGTCGTAAAAACGTTTCCTTTTGGGAAATTTGACCCGCTTGAACAATATTTGTATGGTTAAAATACAGCCTGCCAAGGTTCGAACGTCTGCAACGAGCACCATCTAGACTTAGATTATAGCTATTATTAAAAACCTGTAACTGACTGTAACTTCGAAGGCGTCAGAAAATCCGACTGTTAATAGATTATTTCAATTAAAACTTTTTGCCCATATGAAACAAATGACAAACATAATTCGTTTATACATATAGTGGCGATTCGTTACTGTCTAATGAAATTTCCGTAATATAGTTAGGGCAATTGTTATTATTCCAGAATAAAATTGAATTTTTCATAATGAGAATCTCGAACAATAGTTTTTACGAAGCTAAACATTGGAAAAATAAAATCTTCGTACCAGAGGTATTAAGTCTGGTTTAAACTTCAAGTTTTAAGCTGTAAGCTGAAAAATTTCACTCATTTAGGCTAAGCTGTAAGCTAAGCTAAAAAAATTCATCAAGTTTTATGTTTAAGTTTAGGCCTTGTTTTTTTGAGGGGGGGTTACTTTTTAGCTTATAATAAAAAATTTAAGAAAGAAAAGAAATATTTTTCTAAAAATAAATTTGTGGTCATGAAGACAAAATTAGCTAATTTTTCGGAGAAATGTTTTACTGAAAAACCAGAAACAATTAGGTTTAAAGTTTAAGTTTCAAGCTAGAACTAGGCTAGAAAAACGTTTTAAGTTTATGTTTTGAGTTGAAGTTCAAATTAACTTTTGAAATGAAACCTCCATGCGCCGGGTAGTAAACTAAAAACTATAATGATGCAACGAAGCACATGAAACGAAAAAACGTTACTGTTGACCCACCTTACGAAAGTTAGGCCCGTTCAACTCTATTTGATTCATTTCCCTCTCTGACTTCTCTGTCAGTTGGTGAAAACATTTTTTAAATTGGTTTTCTTTAGAAAATCGACTAATTAAGCTTTACTTTTTCCGTTTCATGACCTCAAGGAAATTTTGGCACTAATAACTCAAATTCATATATATGTATAAGTCAATTTCTTGAAAGTACAGCAAGTATAATGGTTTATCGAACTAATTACCTTTTGGCAGCAAGTCAAATAGGTAAGAATCCTCTTTCATCTGTAGCTATACCTTATGAACCAAAATTTTTGATTTTATTTAAAAATCTCAGTTTTTCTCCGTTAACAGTCGTTCTGCTAATCAAGTACCTACGTTATTTTTTTTATCAACAGATTTAAATCAGTAGTTAAAAAAATAGCAGATTAAATTGGTGAATGCTGTTGGAAGGAAACGAGCTAAGTTTTGCAAGCCAAAGGTTTTTTGCAGCAAATTCTTTAATAGCATGAGGACAGCACCCAACCAGCTTTTTGTTTCGAAAACTTTGGCAGCTAGGCAATTAATTTTGAGTCCATAAACTATCGATTATGAATGTGGCAAATTAGGTATCTTGCTGAATACCGCCATGAAATACCAGATGAAAATCGTAATTGAATCCACATACTTCTTGGCAGAGAACATACAAGATTTTATTCCGACAACGATGACAGTGACGGATTTACCATTAGTGGCAGCATTATTAAAACCAAAATTTGGGGGGAGGTTTCTTTCTTTCTTTTGTTTTTTGATAAATTAAAAATTGTAACACAATTATTAGGGAATATGTAAAGAAAAAGGCACCTTGTTCGCCTCACTTATTCGGCAAATGCATAATTAAACTATACTTAAAGGTAGATCAGCCACTGAACGATGGTACTTCTCGTCTGTATATTTTTCAGTATTATGTTTTGGGGTGGGAGTAAACAAAGTGTCATTTCATATAAATCAGAATTTATTCCATAAATATATTACGGACGACTGAACATTAAATGAAGAATAAACCAAAAGATTATTATTAAAAAAAAAAAAAAAAAAAAAAAAAACTAACCTGCTAAAAGAAACTACAACATTATTGCACAATTTTATCGTCGTAAAGCGAATGAAAATTTTCGACGTTTAGAGAACACTGTCCTTATTCATGAAATTTTGCAAACTTCCAAACTATAGACCTAAATTGAGATCTCAATTAAAAGTTATAAGCAAAATTGAAAACTTCACCCTTGAACTTAATAAATTCTTTACACGCTGTCAACGACGCCGTCACTTCAATGTACAGACATTTCACAATTTCTAAACATAAAGTTCATAGTCGTAAAAAAAAGAAAAAAAAAATTAAAGAGACAAAAATTAAGAAATTTCAAATAAAAAATAAAATTCGGTAGGAATACAATATTTTTATTCCTCTCTTACTTATACGAACGATAAAATTTTACGTCAATTTTTTGCTCACTTTTTACTTTCTAATTAAAAGATATGGCGTCGCCATTATTTTTTGCGACTGGGAAAATAACATTCTTCTGCTCTTTTGAATTGCTCAATAACATACGCAATTAATTTGAAGTTTATAACTAATAATTTTTATTATTTTTCTATTCGCTTTCTTTATGAACGCGTAGGTACACTGTTTTCTTATTTTATTTTTTTTTTTATTTGCTTTCTGTTCACAGTTGCTCCAGAAACCATTGTCATTCCGATCATATCCTGTATTTTCGGATTCCCCTTGTTAGCATTGTTAATTATTTGTTGTCTGAGACATAGAGCGAAATTAGCTCGAGAACGAGATCGACGAAGAACAACGTACGTATATACCTTAAATTTAATAACTAATGGAGTTTTTCATGTTTTGAAATGTTTCATGTGAGCTGTTTGTCGTACACAATGAGTGCAACAATATTTCCTCCATTCCTTTGCAATATTTCCCAAATTTTCCAATAAGAAAATTCCACATTAATTTTTTACAGCCCCTCTGCTTGTTATATAATTTTGAAAATAAATTTTGAAAATAGGCCATGCGTTAAGATTTGATTTTTTCTCAGTCGTACTCAGTTGTATCCGTATTTAAGGTTTTACAAGTCGCTTATAAATCAACATGTACTTATAATACGTAGGGGAGACCGGGGTATCATGAAAGTGTACCATGGAAAAAACTAATATACCTTTAATTTTTGGACAAACTGGTCACATAGCATTATGTATCGTACACCTGGGCATACTCCATTTGTTTACTACTGTAATCCAGTTCGTTATTCAAAAGTTATTGCAATATTTATCAAAATTTTACCAAAAGTAAAATTTTTATGACTCACAAAAAGTGTAACCAATGGGAGAAAAACTGAGCATTCAAATTTGCGAATGTATTTCAAAGAAGTTTAATGGTCCGTATTTAATTACTTAGAGTTACCAACACACAAACATACTTGGTTGAAAAAAATTTTAATTTCCAGTAAGAAGGTGAACTTAGTTGTGGAATACCTTGTTGTGAGGAAGTATTCTCACCAGAAGGTAAATTCTACAGAATTAATTGCGTGTTCAGCCACTTCATATTTTAACATATGGGTAAGCCAAAATCTGGGCAAACACTGGCGATTTTAGAGCTGGTTTGGACGGTTTATATACGGGCTTATTTGCACGCACACATACACACATATGTAAAGAATACATACGTAAGTGAGAGCGGCCTGGTTGTGTCATCTCTTGTAGTGATAAGAGATGATGGGCCGGTTCGTGTACGGATTGTGACATCACCGCATTGTCAAGATTAGTCACGATTTGGTACTCGTACATTATCTGCAAGTACATGCAGATAATTATGATCGAACGCAATTGTGTTTTCGTTTAATGTCGCAAGGACAAAAATAAGCCTGCCTTTTGGCAACGACTGTTGTCGGAGGCCGAGCCCCTACACCTCATACCAGAGTCCCCACACTAGTGTACCATGGTGTAAATTTTCTTGTGTACCATGGAACATACTGAAAATACTTTTTAAATTTTTGCAAATAATTTCCAAAATTAAAACTGCCCAAAAATATGAAACATTGGATCTTGAGAAAGTTGAGGATAATGTAAAAGATATCTCAAATTAGTAAATTCCTGAGAAAAGTGATCCAACTGAAAAACAAACAATTTTCCTGATAATAATTATACAACCATTTTCTAATTATAATTACTTTTAGATGCAGTACATTTCACGTTGCATGGGATAGAATAAATTAAATTTTATGAATTGAAAATATTTTTATCTGATGGGATTTAACATTTACAGCGGCACACCATCCTCAATTCCATGGTACACTTGGCTGATATACCATGGAAAAAAAGGTTACCCCCTTTAGGATAGAATTTTAAAAAAACTATGGCATTTTTCATTTCTTCACTTCTTTTGGTTTTGTTTTATAGATGAAGGTTCCTTCTTTTCAAATTTATCGGTCCCAAATTTCTAATTCGATTCTAGCTCACACCAGAGACAGAAGGAAAAAAGTGTTCCGTGTTACATCCATCTCCCCAACCTATCTCTCACGTGATTAGGTTCCGAATCTGTTACATCAGTAGAGATTCTAACGATTCTTACATTCTAAGCTGTATCCATTTTCCTATCGTATAAAATGAATTAATTGTCCAATTTCGAATGATTAGGATGAAAATCAGATTTTCTGTGGTGTCTATCTTTTTTATTAGGGTTATATTAGACGTTATCATCATAATTAGAGAATTGTTAAACACTCACCTTCATTTAAAAAAAGTAGATGAAAAAATCTGCTCAAAAATACGTATAGATGACTTAATAAAAAAATACAAAATAATAAATAGGCCCACGTGAATTTTTTACGGCATTATTTCAGCAAAAACGGTAGACACCAAAATAAGGTTCAAAAAAAAAAATCATAATATTAAAAATTTCCAAAATATAGAGCAGCTTTTTATCACCTAAAATTTACTTAACGCTTTGTTTATTTTTTCCTTTACAAGATTTTTTTTCTCTTTTCCCCTTTTTTTCGCATACCGGGAATATTAAAATTGTTTTTTTTTTTTTTTTTTTTTACAGCTTCCAAAGTAACATCTAGCCTACAATTTCTGCTCCTATTAACACCTACGATTTTTTTCTTCACGTGTATAATATTATGAAACCTTTTAAAAAAAAAGATACAATTTTTTCTAACTTTATACCTACGCTATCGGTCGTAAAATAGTTTTCTCAATTTTTTCAACCCGTGAAGACGTGTCAAAGGGCATGCGGGTGCGTAGGCTTCCAGGTAACGTCGATGTAAATTATGAAAATGGAGAGCATTTTTGATGCTGTCGTGGCAATAAAATGTAAAGGGTACGTGGTATGAGAAAAATAAATGGGTAACATAATGGTTTTTCATTGTTCAAATTTACCTAAATTCTATTTTTCGCCAACTTTAAAATAAACAAACTTTCGACATCCATAAATTTTCTCTCTTACCTCTTCAATAAACATTATTTTACGCATCCCTGTAAGCCGTTCTATGTTCCTTAAGATACTTACGACGGGGATGAAAAATAAAAATCATAATAAAACCCAGCAAAAAAAAAAAAAAAGTTCGTCAAAATGAGGGTAAAAAAGATTCTCGAAGCTAAAATTGATCGAAATATTTCTTCTGTTTCTCTTGACAATCCGATGAACGTTTTAAGAGGTTAATTTTATTTTCGATAATAAAATTGTTACTTTTTTTCCGAAATGCAAGTGATTTAGACCAATTTTTCGACTTTACGAGCTGCCTATTGAACTTCGTGATAGTAAAATTAATCAATAAACCATTTATTACGAATTAGTATCGGATAACTAGAACTGTTAATTTTTTACTTTCAAAAATTTCGTAAAAGAGAAAGAAAATCTGGTTGGAAAATAATGCACAGCCGATAGTAATTAACGTAAGTCCGAAATAAGTTAGATTACGATTTCGAGCCTTTGTTTTCAAAACAAGTTCTTATACATAAATTCGTATTTTCATGTTATACATCAACTATTAGGTACCTACTCCTCTGTCGAGACAAAATTCAAAATATGACGAAATATAGAGTTTTTTTGATAGCTACGAATGTTTGCACGACAAATATTCGAAACGTTTAAATGGAATGCGGAAGTAAATGTAGACAATAAAATTTTGAAGGGATTACATACCATAATGTCTGCGGAAGGACTTTTAGCCCACAGAGTGTCTTCTTCTTTGTTTTTAGCCATTTTTAGTGTATTAGGGAATGCGTACCTATTTTGACAAATGATACACACAAATATTCACACGAATATACGAAATTTTACTTCCAAAAAGTTTGCATACCATATCAACGTTATTTTCATCATCCAACCAATTCTGTGTTAATATGAATATTCTTGTATGGCTGGATAACACATAGACGGAATTTTTTCTTATGTATGTGATACATTTTTCTTCATCCTTTTTTAAATTTTAATGGAACTAAGAGAAGGTAAAAAAACTTTTCACAGAACTTAACAATGAGTTCATTATTATAAATTAATATTGACGAAAAAGTTACAGTAGGTAGGCACTAGGTACCTATTTATGAGAATAAATTTTAAAACAATATGCGTGCAAACTTTGGGTCAGAATGGTTATAAATTTTATTACTCTTCATCAAAGTGTAACTGCAAGGGTCACGTGCGGGAGTGGCAGATATGACAACCCATTTGGTCGTAGCTATTGAAACATTGAAAGAAGTGATGACTTTTTTGTTAGTTTTCAAATTACTAAGCAACTTTTTTTTTTTTAATTTTTTTTGTCAGAATTTAAGTTTTTTTGGGTGAGTTGTAAAAATTGAACTACTACCCTCACCCCAATCACCAGACGAAATTACTCCCTGCGACACTGTACAAGTGAACCATTAATAGCTGTAAAGCACTTTGAAGAAACAGAGCAAACAATGAAGGTCAAGATGAACACAAAGAAACTATAAAAATATATAAATACCGGCTCTTGTAACCTGCATTAGAACACTTTTCCCTAAGCCAAAGCCAAAGGGAAGGGGATAATGGGCTAACATAAAAGCGTGTATAAGCGTGGGTACATTGAAATGGTTATGGCCACCATTAATGATTAAAAAATCGTCATTGTTAGACCTTGAAGAGAGAATTCTGCTTGAAACTTCAAACAGGATTGAAACCTTAAACAAATGAGCAAAAGAACATCAAAGATGTAATAAAAACTTAATGAATTTCATCTTAGGATAAAGCTATAATATATCTGAGGTTGTAAAAATAACGTATTATTTTTAGTACCTATAAACTGTAATAAGGCATGCTTACATCTTCTCGTTAGTGACTATATAGTCACTGTAAATCAAAAATTTTCGTAAAGCATTCAAATAAAGTGCGATTAACAATCAGAGCAAAGATAAGATGGTTAGAATGTAGTAGAAAACATAAAAAATTATTTTGAAATTACCAACAAAATTTGGGAAACAGAAAATAAGAGACAATTATTTACTTAGTTCTAAATTTAAAAAAAAAAAAAAAAACATATTCTGGATAAGTGAAAATTAAATAATAAATTTCATTTTTTAAATTGTATAATCCAAGTATATAAGGACAGTAGGTAGTATAGGTATTACCTAAACTTTTTATTTATTTATTAAATTATCCTTTGGCTTTGTGGCTATTTTATCTATCATCAGTGGTGGGGATATTCTGTGTCGAATTTTTGGAGATGATTGTCCAGATCTAGTGGCCAGTGGTCTACTAGCATGAATTTTCCAATCATATTCTGCTGTATCATCAGATTCCAACGAAACAAATTGGTATTTTGGGTCGGGAATACGAAAACCACCAATTTTGAATTCGCAACCTTTCGATTACCAAACACCAAACCACAATCCTCCGTAGACCTCTAATGTAAACAACTAAAAAAATCGTAAACAAGTAAACATGAAAAACAACAAAACTAGAAAAAAAGAAGTGTGCCCTCTGAATGCATATTTTCAAAAACACGGTTCATACAGTCAGTGCGTCGAAATGGGTTGACTCCCAAGTAATTTGAAAAAAATTATTTTTTTAAATAAATCATAAGACCTCTTATTAATAAATTTTCATTGAATTTGACAACTGTTTTATTTGTTTAAAAAATGTTCCAAAAGTTTGATATGGTATCTTTGACTGTATAGTACTGGACCAGTAAAACTTCATAAGATCAATGTACTTTTTAATGTCAAGACATGCTGACGTAAAAGTAGGCAACTCTAGAGTACCTTCAGCATATTTTTGACATTTTACTTGAGTTCACCGATTTAGAGTACATTCGATAAAATCATCTCTTAAATTCACAAGAATAGGGTACATAAATATAGTGAAAAGTACGTCAAAAGGTACGCAGTGGTTGCCTATTTAGCGCCAGCATGTCCAACCAAAAATCATCGTTCACTACTGGTCCAATACTATATGTATAGTCAAAGTATGATATTGATATACTATATCGATATAGGTAAAGTTAATGTGACATAATCTTTGATCTTTTAGTGCTGGATACCAGCCGCCTTATCCCACCAATGTTAACAAAACGTGTCATAATTTTAAGTGTAACAATGGTCATCAGTTTACTGCACATGTGTGGTAGGTCTTTTTTCGTTTGTTTTCAGTCTCATTGTCCTGTGAATGTAAAGCTATACAAATATGTTGCTGTGAATCCAGAGAAATTTGGTGAAACCCATGTCCATTTTACGCCTTTAGGTGAATATCGTTCACACAGATTTTTGTGTTTACCTGGGTATCCAGTACTAAATGATCGAAGGATATAATATACTTATGTATATCGATATAAAATTTTGCTCGATATTTGCATCACAATATGAAATTACCCTTTTCACACATGTGACTGATGAGTGATGATGTCAGAACCAGTGCTTCATGCTTTCACCTTTCTCTTTCCCCTCTAGTTCAACATTCTTTTCACCCTATCACACCTAACAGCATCGACTGACGTTAAACATAAAAACACTACATATAGGTAGGAGAGAAGCACTTTTTTTCTCAGTCATACACTCTACATCTTCCATACAAACATTTGAGAGCAAACAACTTTCCTTCATTATCAATTTTATACAAAATAATGGTGCCTACATCTACTTAAGTATCCAACTGTGATCTTTTTTTACTTATTTATTTATTTTCAGTGTTTGGAAATTAAATCCCATAAACTTTTTGATTATTTTAAAACGTTCTCGACCAGTTCAATTAGTGAATCAACCAATACATAGATTTTTTTTTTTTAATTAACAAAACCATTAATTACTTTACCTACAGTTTGAACAGAAATTAGTGGCAGCCTAATATCTTGAATTTTAAAGTGTAAACTTTCATTTAATTTAACATACCATACATAAAAAGAATCAAAAGACAAAATGTGTTCAGAAGTTTCAAGATTCATGGTATTTCAAACATCAGTGGCTGATTTGAAATGAAGATAGAGATACTTCAAACATTATGAAGAAGTTTAAGAAAAAAAGTCATAAGATATGGACCCTCAAAATTACATACAGTGAAAACCGCTTATAGCAAAATTGAAGAGACCAGCCTTTTTGTTCGCTATAAGCGGTAGTTCGTTACATCCAATATATCGGATATAACAAACTGCTTATAATATTATGACGATGAGATACATACATTTCAAAAAAGAAAAAAGTATTTATTATAAAATGAAAGGAACAATTGCGGTATATTATTTTGGACTTGTTTTCAGTAAAATAAAAAACATACATGTGTACAAATAAATTGGTCAATTACGTTTAAGAAAACTGTCAAGAGTCAGCTGTTTTTTTCTTTTTTGAAATTATTTCACAATCAATTTGCAATTCTAAATTTTTCAAACTTTGAAGAGAGGAAGTTTCGTTGTTAAAAATACAATATTTTATTCAAACAAACCAACAAAGACTAGATTTATCTATTTTATCTTGCTATTGGTAATGGGTTTCCCCAGTTTTTCTATCGGTATAACCGATTTTTCGTAAAATCAATATTTGTTATACCAAGTTTTTTTTAACATAGTTTTAATGGAAATTTTGCCAGGACTTTGTGATTTGTACACTATAGCCAATATTTCACTACAACCGATTTCTTTATAGGTGATTTTCACTGTATTCATAAAAAATCATGAATTATATCATCCGTTGGGTGAAGCAGTCCATATTGACTAGTCTTTTTATGAACCTTTGAATATTCAGGAAATTCAGCCTAATGGAAAAGTAGTAAAAAACCGAACAATTATTAAAAATTGGTAGATAGTGTTTGTTCCCTTGATCGTCAAAATTAGCATCTAAAGCAGGCTGCACAGATTTTTTTCAGAAGAAAAAAGTATGTGACAAAACTACAAAACTGACAAGGGAAAAAAACAGTCATCAAATAACTTTTTAGTGTCGCACAAGAAAAAAAAATAAGAAAAAAGTGAGTGAAAAAATAGTTTTTGATATTCTCTTTGGATACTGAAAGTAGAAGAAAACAAAAAGATAGTAAAGTGTTCTTTTTGAACCAAAAGAGAGTTCACTTTTTTTTAACCAAAAAGAAAGTAACTTCCAACTATAAAAATGAGTACATCTGTGCACCCTGATTTAGATGCCATATAGAAAAAGTAAAAATTCAGTCAACGCAAAAAATTATTTAGATCTTCTAGATCTGTTAGCATCTGAAGAACAATAAAATTGTACTTGTGGCGATTGGTGATTGAGACAGACAAGTGTAGGTACTTGTGCACTCATCAATCAACTAGTGGGCTAGTGGACATATAGTCCATGAACTACCATTTTGCACTCATGGCAGTTACTTCGTCTAGCTGCTAAACTTGAGTACTGAACTCGGCTCACACACTAATATCACTATAGATCAAACAAGCTACACCTTCATTGTTGGGGTAGTGAGGTGCGCACTCACACTCTTTCCCACAATACCGACATCAAATCTAATAAAAAACTTAAATTGTCTTCCCTACCAAATTTTTTGCTCTACACCACAGGCAGTTTGTTGTAATCAAATTCAAAAACAGTACTTCATCATTTAATTGGAATATTAATCTTTAAAATCTAAAGTACTTATTGGCAATCCAGAGAAATAAAACTGAAACCATCCTTTCAACTTTTAACCCACATGGGGAAAAAAAAACTGACTCCATCTCTGACATTAGATACTTTGATTTTCTCATGATTAGTTAGTACTTTATAATTTTCTGTTTTGAAGAGATACTGGCAAACGAGATAAGGTTAAATTTAATTATTTTACTGCGGAATGCCTTTTCATTATTGCCTCTTCATTATCAAAACCTCTTCCCAATTCATCACATATATACCTACCAACTTCTCCTTTCAGCCATAAACTGGATGAAATAATTAATTTTATTCATTGTTGCGAAAAAGAGATCGAAAAAAATTATATTTGTCCATTGTGAAAAACACAGTTTCTAATTATACAAGCAAACCATAGCGAAAAAATCAATACCAGCAATATTTTGAGAATAATAAAGAGTAGATCTGGAAAAAAATGAGAGGATCAAGACGTGTATCGGGTGTCCCATAGAATATTTTCATAAAGAAGTCGAACGTATTTTCCTTCCTTCTCCAACCATTTTTCTTAACATTTCCTCTTCCTTATTACACCGATATAATAATTATTTACCCGCCCCCCTGATACTAGCTTTACAATTAAGGAAAAATTAATACCCCGTTTACAAGCAAACTGGGTGAAAATATTAATTAAATTTCGCTTTACCCGTTCGTTTTTGATGGGCCAATTGCGGTTCAACGTAACTTTTTTCTAGTATCTAATTTGAATTCGAATAGCGTTGGTTTATTTTTTCTTTCTTCATAATGATTTTCATTTTTGTTTTAGGAATTTCTCAAATGATCACAGCGCCATGTCCCTGGTTCGATTAAGTCCCATGCATAAATTGGGTAAGTCGTTCACCGATAAATTACCTACGTGAAATTTGATATTTCATTTTTTTTTCTTTCATGGCTCACCTTTTGCAAATTCTGGTAGAAAATACAAACAGAACACATTTTTTTTTTCATCGATTGTAAATCTCAAAAACTTGAATCGGAGATGGTCGATTCACGATAACCTAAACTAGTAAATTATTATCAGAATGGAGAAATGACTAGAACAAAATAAAATATTTTATGATTGACAGGTTTTTGGTTAGGAATGAAAAAATACCCCTATGTAAATATTTTTAGCACTGAAAAATGCGTGTAATTTAAATCAAATTTTTCTACCTATTTCGATTTTTTTTATCTTTTAAACGTAACTAAATTTTGATTTCCAGCAAGTTAAAGATCAAACTTCTGGTTAACAGTCAGTTTCATTAAAAATGTGTTCGTTTGAAAATAAACGACGATATTTACATGACTTAAATGAGAAACTTAAGTGGGTACCTACCTATCATGTTACTTGAGCTAATAAGTAACACGAAGAAAAATGAATGTATTAAATTTTCTTTTCCACATATTTCTCAATTACAATAAATATTAGCAGGTACTTACGTAGAATTTTAGAAAAAATGCATTATCGTTGATTTTGTGGCAAATATTTTTTTCATGCAGTTATTGAATTTGTGACTAAATGTTACCGGGTGGTACCTACCTACTGGGTCCTAATTATGGCTGTAATTTGGTTTTCATACGTTTTTTAAAACAAAAACTAATCTTTTAAACAGTGGTTTAAAATTTTTGGGGCTATGTTATGCCCCTATGATTAACAAATTTTGAGCAAACACTCGGTATCAGAATTACTTCCGAGCATTCAGCAACTTAGCGTATTGTTAATTCTGATAAAATAATAAAAAATTATGCTCGCAGATTTTACTTTCAGAACATAAACCCAGCATTCGATATACCTATATATTTTAATGAATACATTAAGTTTAGAAGCTTTAATAATATAGTATTTCTACATATTTTTGTATATTTTAACACTCTCGCTGCCATGTGTGCACCTGTGCACACAAATCTGATTGCCATTCACGCCGTGTATGCTGTATTGCACACAAATCATACCAACATATTTTTGATTGTGTGCTGTAGAGAACACAGTTTACATTAAAATCAATGTGATTTTGAGATTCTACTGGCTGAATGCATCTAACTCTGGAATAACAGAGAAATTTGGCAACATAGTAACAAGAGATGCATGTTTCAAGAATGCCATAGAGTAGCATATGAAAAGTACCTTTTCAGCTTAGTACATTGATTGTTTCTCATTTGTTGAGGCATTCCCAAAGGTCTTATCAGTTTCTTAATACTGTATTTACCACCTAGATTTCTCACAGGTAGAAGTATGTTTTTAGCTCTTTAGGCCATGTGTGCTATATTGCACATGGGTGAAAACCTCCCTTACACAGGATAGTATGATGAAAAAATGATAAATATATGTTATCTAGACCCTTCTGAATGAGATTCAAACTTTGGCTCAAGAAAATTTTTATACTGATTTTGGTGAAACCCTGTCTGGCAGCGAGAGTGTTAAAATAATTAAACGAATAATTGTGCCTATAATAAGTTGTAGCTTTTTCATCAGGTAACTTCAGTTCGAAGCAAAATTGGGTTCTTTTATACGTAGGTAGCTTACATGCCCCACGAGAAATCAATTTTTAAGCTGATTTTCTTGAAAACAAAATTTATTCATTAAAATTGATCTCATGGAAAGACTTGCGATTGGGAGCCAGTAAATTTTTCGTTTCATCACTCAAGGAAACTTTTTCCATTAAAAACTCAAATTCGTATTATTATGAATAATTTATTATTTTATAATATGACTGTAGACGATTCACCGTGCATTTTGGGAGCGAATGATAAAAATTCAGGTCGTGGTAACGCAATTCGAATACATTCGTGTAAAAATAGTTGCATAGCCGACCTCATTCTTTCGTGGTTGCACTTGCCCTCTTTCAGTACGGGCTTTGTTGATTTTTCCTCTATTTATAATGTTTGAATGTGAACGTATTTGGTATTTCGTAGTATTTAGTATCAAAACAAACGATAATTTAGGCAAGAAGAAGTAAGAGTTTCGAGAACTGAGACGGAAGAAAATCGGCATTAAAGGTTGAAACCGTAACAAAATATTTCGGAAAGTATCGCCGTGAACATTGAAATATTAAACCTGAAAAATGTTGGAAAAAAGCATTCATTCTAAAAATCTATACGTTTTTGTTCTAGCTATCTTATATCTGCTGTTATTTCAGATAAAAGAAAAGTATTAGGCTCACTCAATTTTCATGTCATTTTGCATACGTAAAAATTTTTATGACTGCTTAAATTTTTTGGTGTATTATCCTCATTTGTTAGGATTCAACTTATTTTATAGCAACTATAAATTAGTGAAATATGTGTGACCAAGTTATTTAAAGGAACATCATTTGGTCATAAGAAAAATCTGTTCTAACATGCTACCAATTTTGATTGCAATTGGCTTTATAGTTCATACCCTGTGACGATTTTTCACTAAACTAGATTTTATTGATGATGAATTTTTTCGAAGATTTTTTGTAACGTTTAAAAATTATAATTTGTAATTAAGTATATTTTGATGATTTCAAAGTATATTAGTATGAAAACCTGCTTTTCTTTCGAAACATTGCTACGCAAGAGTTTTTATTCTCTGATGTACTTAATTGAAACATTATTAAGCTTGTAGTTACGTTATAAAAAAAATCTGAAAAAACATTGGGTTACTGATGGCATTCAACTTTTTTTCAAGATAACTTCATTGTTATTCCCATCAATTCTGCAACACCGATTACTTGAAATTACCCTTAAGAATTATTTATTTTACTTTTTTGAGGATTTCTGTAGTAAAAACGATTTTTTTATTTATTTTAAATTGTTTAATTTCAAAACTATGTGACAACATAAGTAGGTACACCAGTATCAAAATATCAGTACGTTAGTATCTCAATATTAGTGTGCATACCATTATAGAAAAACGAATTCGATTCAGTGTACTTATCTGAATGATTATTATAATTAATAAGCTACATCGATAGCATGTAAAATTACCTACAAAATTATACATAATACTTAGTTTTGATAATGTTTGCTCAGTCTCCGGTCATTAGGTAAACAAAATAAAAAATTAGATTGAACAATACTAAAAGCACATTTTTGGTTTTTACTGATAAATTTTTACAGGTAATGACAATATTTACACATGAAGTGTAATATTTTTGAAGTACCTTTCTACCAGTGTCTTTAACTATATAGCAGGACCGTAGAGAGGAAATTCGGGCCCAAAGGAGAGAAAAATGGGGCTTCTAAAAAATTTTAAATTGTAGTATGTGGAGGTATAGCAACAAGGATTTATCATTGAAAAGGATTTTATGAGATACCCTATTTCATGACAGGAGCGAAAAAAAAAATTTTTTAAGGATTTTTCATTAGATTTTCCATGAAAATCTTCTTCTTTTTTTTTTAGAAGCTGGGCTCATAAAAATTCTGTGCTCGGGGTGAATCCCCGCTTCCCTTCCACTCTTGTTAGGCCTGCTATATGGTACTGGACCAGTAAAGAACGATGATTTCTGGTTAGACATGCTGACGCTGAACAGACAACCATTGTGTACTACTTAACGTACTTTAAACTACGTTTATGTACGCTATCCTTGTGAATTTAAGGGATAACTTTATCAATTGCATTCCAAATTGGTGAACTCGAGCAAAACATCGGAACTACGCACAAAAGGTACTCTGGTTGCCTACTTTTTTGCCTACGTGTCATGACAGTAAAATGTACAGGGTGACCCAAAAGTCATGCAACCCAAACCTTCAAATGTAAAAATTTTGAAAAAAGAGATACAAGGCCGAATCTTGGCACAGTTGCAGAAGTTGGTTACTCAATTATTCATGCAAAGTTTCAGCTCTGTATCTATAATAATCTAACTTTGAAGAATTTTTGATTTTTAATTATAATTTTTCCATGTTTGAAAAATAAATTTTGAAAAATTTCTAATGTTGAAAGTTCTCAAAAAATTCTGGAACTTGGTATAATAATGGATAATGATTACCTGATTAAATGGGTAAAGTTTCACTTCAGTATCTTCATCCTTGTTTTTTTAAGAACTTTTTTTATGGACTTTACCATGCTTTCAAAACAAATAAAAAAAATTTTTTAATTTCAAAAATTTTATTTCATCCTCTTCATTGATCCGCACTTTGGTACAGTACTTCACTTTACAGCAGAATTTTGTCATAACAGTTTCCTTAAATTTGTTTGGGTATGCAACTTTTCATACGTCAATGTTTTTCTCTCGATAACACCTGCAATGAGCAGTTATGCAACTTTTTATTCAGTGCCTACAAAAAGTTGCATAATCACATAATTGAGTAACCATTTCTCTATCATTATCCCATGTTTCAAAATTTTTTGAAAATTTTTGCAGTTTAAAATTTTTTGATTCATTTTTTATGTACAGATCACTGGGAAAATACTTAAAAAAAAAAACTGAGATAAGAAAATGAAACTTTACCTGCTTAATCTGGTAATCATCCTCCATTATTGTGTCGAGTTTTAGAATTTTTGGAAAACTTTGGTCATTTAAAATTTTTTAAAGTTTGTTTTGCCACAAATACGAAAATTGAAATTAAAAATCAAAAATCACTCAAAATTAGACTACTATAGATACATAGTTAAAATTTTGCATAAATAATCCAGTAACCCACTCCTAAAAGAGTGTAAAATTTCAGCTCTCTATCTTTTTTTTTCGAATTTTTACATTTGAATGTTTGGGCTGCACGACTTTTGGATCACTTGGTACATTTGGCATAAGAAACTTTACTGATCCAGTACTATATATTCAAAGACTAGTGTACTTGAATTTATATAGTGCTACCAATACTCTCATAATTGTCATGGGTACTATTTAGGATAGTTCAAACTCACTGCGTCTATTCTCTTATCCTAATCTTTATTCCGTATAGTAGGGAAATATTAACTTTTCGAGAATAAACCAAGAGAAAGAGTATAAACCAGAACAAAGTTTTTCTCTCTTCTCAACTTTGTTGGTGATAGATCAAAGAAAATGAAACAGTGAGTTTAAACCATTCTTTACGTAACTGCATACTATTAAGCACACTTCCCTTACCTACATACAAAATATGGTGCTCATATCTATTTTTTAAAAGTCATTATTTATCTCTTTTTGTTCAGCCTTCGTATCATTAATCGCTCATTTAATATAAGTAGGTACCTTGAATACTGATTATTTTTATCAGATGTATTTCATAATTTAAACACTAATATCGAGAAGGAGTTATCAGCCATTGATAAATTGTCGAACTCATTATTCATGCATCTGAAAGGAAAAGTGTTTTCAGCAGACAAATTTAAGAAACACGATTATTTTGAAGTAAATTTTTCAACTAACCATAATGGCAAAGCCTTCTCATGTTGCATGGCTCCATTCTAAACTCGCTCCAGTGAAATGTTTTCAAAAGTAAACGATTCAAAATTATCGAGAAATTTGTCAGCTGTAGATTATAAGTGGAGAAAAGAAAAACCAAAATGATTGACATCTGAAAGAAGGAAACACAGAAAAATTCATGGATTTGTAGACATAAAAATGTCCACGATACAGACGATTTCTGACAGTTCATAATGGTTTGCCATAGAAATGTACAAATTAAATGTCTTCCTCAGAGAGAAAGAGAAAAATAAATAAAAGCTTTGGTATACTCACACTTGCGTTTTTTTTTTTTAGAGAGAAAATAAAATTCTCGTTTACGAATCTCACACGAAGGTAACAAATAAAAAATGGCAACAGAAATATTTTTTTCAAAAAAATAATAAACTCTTCTTTTTTTTCTTTTTTTTTTTCGAAATTTCTCAAGATAAGAGAGAAAAATAAGAATAGGGAAATCGTAAAAAATCCAACGACTACTTACGCTCCTTTTTTTTTTTTTGCACTTCAAATTATTTTTTGTCCTCAAATTTTCGTTTCAAAAGCGTTAATTAAAATCCCACTTACTTTTTATTTTATAAATTTTACAAATCATAGTTTTATAACTTTGCTTAGACAAATAGGTAACTAGGTGTGACTGCATTGCAACGGAAAGAATTAAACGTTGAATATGACAAAATTGAATTTGGAAGAAAAAAAAACGGGAAATTCTGTATTTCCGATGTGATTAGTTAACGTTGGTATTACACGTCCTTCGGAATTTAACAAAAAGACACATAGACATTCTGCTGAGGTTTACGCAATAGGTTGATGCCAATACCAGTTTTCAATTGAATTACAGTTACGATGTATTCTGTACAGAAATAAAGGAATTCAGATCCTTTATGACGTCATTTTTCAGTACCAGAAACGACTTACAGGTAATCGTCACTTCTTCCATACAAATGGTTCTGTATGATATGCATAGGAAATCCAAATAACATTATGTAAAATACCTGTTCAGTATCTGAGTAACAACTTAATTTCGATATAATTTACAATATTTTTTAAACGTGCTTGGAAAAAATTCCTGTGCATTATTTTTTCTTGTATCTAATTGTAGCGACAGTAGCGGTCCGAGCTAATTGTGCGCCAGTGGCTCCACCATATTTTTACGCTCCTCATCCATTGAGACCTGCCTTAAAATTTTTTTGAAACATCTCAGAAAAAATGTATAATATAATGAATCTAAAATTTTAATCCGGAAGTATCGGGTTCGAATCCCATCAGCAATTAAATTTTTTTTATTGAAAAAGCGTATTTCAAAAAATTCATTCTTAACGTTAATTATTTGCGCCGTTTTGGCGCCCCTTTTTCAAGTGAGAGTAGCTCTAGCCACAGAAACACGCTGTGGAGCCGCCTCTGTGTAGCGAATGAAAAATGATAACAATTGATAAATACATATCCGCAAAAAAAAAAAAAGGGGGTAAATTCCACTGGGACATACTCATCAAGGATTTATGTGTAACCACACATCTTCGTGTCACATAACACATACAAATGAGAGTTACAATTGTGAGAGTTACACAAATGTGATGATCGTAATTCTCATTTAACCTTTACTATAGACACTGAGTACTACGATGCTCACACATCAAAAATATATAAAATATAAGACGAATAAATGATTTTAATCAAAGATAACTGCAAATTTTAAGTTTGACATTTGTTTCAGTTTTGAGACTTGACTCCCCAAACCCCTCTACAAAAAAAAATAAATAATAATGATGATGATGGTGATAATAGTAATAATAATAATCTCCGCTTTGAAAATTAATGTACTTAATTTCACTTCTTAAATAATTATAGGTAGGTACTAAGCCAAAATATTCCTAAATTAAACTGAGAAAAAAGCACAATCTTATGTTACAATACCAAAACATAGCCCTCAAAAATGCAGATTAACACAAATCATATTCAATTCTCTCTCACTCTTTTTTTTTTTTTTACTCTCCTCACGCTGTTTTTCTTTATTCGTTTTTGCCCCCATGAAGAAATAAGAATTTGATTACAAACCAACAATTCCAAAAGTAAAGATATTATTTATCAACATGTTGTTTTGTACAGGGTGTTGATGGAACTGATGTCAAAACTCCTAATAGCAGTTGAATAGGTTGAGTACATAATTATGTTAGAGTAGTTGCATATTCAGCTTCAGCTTTGTTTTGAAATTCGTCTTAAAAGTATAGTTATTAACGCTAACTATTCCAGTGTGTCATTCAGGGTTGAGCATGAGTCGAATAAGTTTTTATGATTTGACAAATCCATTCGAATCAAGTTTGACAAATTGGATTCATATCAGTGATTCAAATTCAAAAAATATACTGGATTTGTGAACTTTATTCGTATCCGTTTGACAGATTTGATGGATCTTAAATTTTTGAATGATTTTCCAAGATTAAGGATTGATTTTGGTTTTTGCTTCAAAGAATCAGAATTGAAAATCATTCTAACTCGTCTAAATTTTAAAACATTTTAATAAAACAAAATGTGTAGGTATTTAATCTTAAATGTGAGATAATCGAAATTTAATTTTTTTTACAGTAATTTCGATTTTAGATCATTGCAATAAAAAAAATAACAAAGAACTTACCAATCAAATTCGCGGATTCAAATCTAGATTTGAAGCTACAAATCCACCTGCTTTGTTTGAATCCAATTCGAATCCAAAAAAAAAAGTGATAGTGAATCAAATCATATTCGAATTCCTATAAAATGCAATTTGCGTTGTTTTTTTGTAATTAACTATACAAGGTGTTCCAGTTTCTCTTCTTTTTTCGCAAGGGTATGGTAGATCGCGTTCAGACAAAAAAAAGTTCTCTTCTCATATGCTTTCTCAAACCAGATCTGTTTCACAAAAAATTCGGAATTTTGAATAAAAAATTCCAATTTTCACGTAGAAGTAGAATGTACAGTCGGTTTTCACCAAAACTGATTCGAGTACCTATAACCAGATATTTCTTTTTTGTCCTATTTATTATTTTTGGCTATTGCCTATTTTACCCACCGGCTGGAGGATACCCATGTTACCGGAGTAGGTAAGAGGAATGGTCCATCAAAATTAATTTTTCAAGCAGACACCAGAAGAACCAAAGAATGGAACCGAATAGACTGCCATTTATCTTCAAAACTGACCGAGTTATAGGCTAGTGAAAATAAATACGTGAGTAAAATAAAAATTTCAAGTCAAATTGTATTTTATATGGGGTAAATTACATTTGTTTTGGTTTTAGGGATATTATATATTAAAAATTGACGTAATAAAGTAATAATATCACATTTTTACTGTTGAACAAAAAAATTTTTTTTCGGATAAATCTACTTCATTACGTTTATTTTTATTATGTAATATACCTAAAACCAAAATAAATGCAATTTACACCTTATAAAATACAATTTGACTTGAAAATCCTATTCCACCCATGTAGGTACTTACATGGTGCTTATGCCTAGTTCAAAGATGGCGGTGGTTGGCTTTACTTTTGTCCGTGCAAAATGGTATGAGTTCGATATCTGGTATAGTATAAACATCTCTGGTACCTAGGTACCTAATAATTATGTATAAAAAAAAAAAACTTTAAAAAGAACGTTCATAATACTTACCTAGGTGATCCCTTTGTGGAAAAGTATCGTAGCCTAAAATACACATTGTAAAGAAACATGAGAATACACTTAAAATAGAAAATAGTACTTAAACCCACATTAAGAGAACTACTCAGCTTCAACTAAAGCAATTTTCTTCAAACCTTTCACCCTCTTAGTTAATATCTACGTCGGTTACAAAACCACGGTGAAATTTTAAAAATAATGATAACAAACTACACCATACCCATAGACCTCGTTGTGGGTTTCACAACATTATACAGAAAAAAATAACAAAAATAAAAGATATTTAATCGTTTTTTTCCAAGTTTGTACTACGTACATGGTCACAGGGGTTGCGTCTTCAAATTATTTTATTTTTGTTCAAATATAAACGACATTTTCAGGTGGCTATAAAATCGTTGGGCTAAATCTGCAGGGGCCTACTGACACATGCGGCCTTTTTAAAATGAAGAAAATCTAAAAATTTTAAATTATAATTATACTTTTCACTCACTGCCGTTGATACGTCGAGGTAGGTACCTAAGCAATTTGCTTGAATGAGAGGGTATTTTTTCTTTCTTTTTTTTTGTCTCTGCACGCCACGGAGCCCTATCGATGCAATACGCCATTTTGTATCCACAGTTCAGTTCACATGACCCTTTCATAATTTCAGCTTTATCCCAAGAACTAAAGGTATAATTTTAGCAAAATTTTCACAGAATCTTTAACAAATATATGTTAATGTTTCTACAAGCAATGATTCTCATAAGCCTGCTAGTTTTTATGCTACTTTTTAGGCTATTGAGGTACTATTCTGATAACAGTTGAATTCACTATGCCATTTCAACCATTTATCAACTTAAACTTGGCAGTTTGCCATATGAGATTCTAATGAGATTCTTATAAGACTCTCTGCCAAATTAAAGTTGAATTTAATTGCTAAAATGACATAGTTACTTCAAAACGGTTAACAGAATAATGCCCCAAGTAGCTGGCTAGCAGCTAGAAAACTAGCCAAGGGTGAATTGGGCTTTACAATCGCATTCGATGACTTTGATTGTATAGTTTGATCCCATAAAATTGTGTATGATAAGAGGCTTGTCTTCAACCTGTTGGGTGAATGTAGATTTCGAGTGAAACAATTAAAAATATCTATAAAATTAATAAAGAAATTTAAAACCATAAAATTTCTCTAAATTTAACATAAATATCAATAAATTTACTTAATTATGAGCTATTTGATACATCGTGGCATATTGCCGGACTTGTATCTGTTGGGCTTTATCATAACTTGGTATAGTGGCCAAATAAAGAAGTTCCTTGTGTGTTCTCAGCACCATATTCTGCTTATTGTTAACCGGTTTTTCTTTATATCACTCTTATTTTTCAAAGTAACGGGTAGATTTTCTTTTCCTACACTCCTATAGTATGTTATGTTCACATTTTCATTGCTCATCTACCAAACTAGCATTTAGCATTACTAACTATGTATGAAGTATTCACTCGTGACATCATTTTTCAAAAACTACACATTTTTAAGGCGGGTAACTATGTAAAAGTGTATTTGAGAGAAAAAATGGATACTCTATACATGTTAGGTAGGCGAACATACAATAGGTATTTTATTTTTAATGATTTTTTCTATAGGTATCAGTCTGTTCCTTGGTTTATATGATACTCGGTTCCATTCTGGATAATGTGTGTTGATTTTTCTCTCGCTGTATAATGGGCCATTCTGCCGTGTTTCTCCTTGGCTCGGATTAATTATTTCTTATCATACAGATAATTACCCGAGCAACGTCTTAGAATAAAGCATTGGTTGGTGTATTTTCAAAAATATAATCGTGTAAATCAAGTCAAAATGAATGCCAGGTTGGCTGTTCTGGTTGGATTCCGTGTCTATTATCTAGTGTAGGAGACTTGCATATCCGAGGAGAAACAAACTTTACAAGTTTAAAAAAAGGATTTAAAAATGGGGCACAGTGATAATTATGGGTTGGTTAATGTGTTTTTGGAATAGATTCATCTATCCTACATACACATACCACGCTGCTTTTCATAATATAGTAAGCCTAATCGATATTGTCACTACCCCTTCAACCGTATACCTACTTCATATACTTAACCTACACATAAAAAGCTACAATGTAGAGGATCAGAGATGTTTAAAGAAAAACAAAAAAGAAACTAAATTTTTATTAAAAATTAAGTAACTTTACTCGCTATGTGACAGACGTCGTTTTATTAAAAAAACTTTTTTTTCTTTTATAGGTACTACTTACGCTTATTCTTTTTCAGTTCGTATTTCTCCCTCATTGTAAACATTTTAAATTTGTTTCAGGAAGTTTTTTATCCTTCAACAATCATTATTTCACCAACAAAAATCGCTACAGCCATTTATGAATTAACGTTTTATTTTTTTATTTTGAATTAAAGTCATTTTCATGTTCAAATAACAATTCTAAAATTTAGAAGCGTAGGTAGGTAGGTACCTATCAGATAAAATCTTGTTAGAAACATTAAAAAAGATCAGAAAATCATCTACAAAAAACAAGTAAAAGCTAACACCATTTAAATAGCATACATACACTGCATTTTTTTTTTTTTTTTAATTTCACTAACTGGAAAAACTTTAGTTGTAGGTAAGATATTTGTACCTATTGGACGAGTGACAACAATGGAAACTCAAAGAATGTTAGATTTTTTTCTCCAATTATAGCTTTGAGATTGAAAACGAAGTACCAAGTTTTATTCTCTATAATATCTAGATTAAGAATCAGTAAAAATAACAATTTAGTGAGGTAAGTACTTTTGAAAAAAAAGAAAACAAAAAAAATGTGCTCTCTTTCCCTGTATAAGGGTTTGAACCGTGGTAATCTCAAAATAAAAATTATTACAATATTTATGAAAATTGATACTAATTTCGGCATATAATAAAATCGTATACCTACATAGGCTACGTATACGTTATTAATAAGATAAGATCACAGCGAAGGTATTAAGAGAAAGGACTTGATGAGCATAATGCCAGAACGCCATTAATATTTTCCAAAATTGCGGTGGAGAGTGAATATTCAGATGAAAAAAAGTAAAAGCCTGCCCAGATTCATGGTGCTAGAATGGATGGACGAATCCATTGTTATTAACAGATATTATCTTTATGAAATTGAAGGTTGTATAAACAATAACTCTAGAAGGAAGATATGGCTGCTTTTTTCATTATGGGAAATAGCATGCAAAAAGACGCGAACAATTTCTGTGAACACCTTTTCAGAACTGCATGACAGCACTTGATAAGGACCAGCGCTCAACCACCACTGGACTTTCCAAGTTTGTCACTATGCTTTAAGTATATATATATGTAATGGAGAGCTGATACATATAACACTTCTATACCTAGGTTGTTACTACCTATCAGACACAGATATAGCATTTTTGGGGAATGAAATAACTCTGTTTTGCACGTTACTATATATATATATATATATATATATATATATATATATATATATACAAATGTATAGATATATATCTTACAGTGCGGCTCTTACTCGAGTTGAGACGTATGCCATTTTGGATCGAAATTTTTCTGAGTGCCATTTTGTTCTGTTTGTTGAACATGCTCATCATCAGTGGAACAAAATACCTGTGACTGGAAAAATTACAATCCAAAATGGCGTATGTCTTAACCTGTACTGAAATTATAGTTCTCTAGTTACAGTAATTTTATTCCCTGAAACACTCTATCATTGAAGAATGGAACTAGGAGAATCAGCCCTCCATTACATATGTACTCAAAGCATTTATGTCACCTAGTCACAAGTTCTGTTTTATAAAATACGTTGATTTTTTAATTTTAATCTTAATTTATTTTTCATTCAAATTTTTTTCTTTTCCCTTTCATATTTTTCAAATTTTACCTCAACTTCTGATTGCCATATCGATTAAACATATGATTTCAATAACGATTATTTCAAATTTCATCGAAGTTTTGTTTTAATTTGAGAATTTTTTGAACTCGCCTCTATTCAATGTAAAAATGTGAGGTATTATAACCAAACTACTGAAATGCCTGTACCATACTTCAATATATATCGTTTGTTCTTCTTTAACTAACGACAAAATTGTTCGTTTTTAAATTAATTTCAGATTGAAATGTGATAGGTACCAAGAAATGCAGCTCCTAAAAATTTCTCAAATTCATAGAAGATTCATTTAGTACTGGAAAAAAGCCTTGTGCTATTAACTTCAGCCAAAAATTCAACAGCTTTTCGATAGTAGATAAAAAACTTATTACACAGTCACACAACTGTTTTTGAGCGGCTGATTTCAAATTTTACGTTCGTTTGTATTTATTTTTTTATTTCAAAGCTGATTGAATAAGTGCCTACCGAACTTATTTTCGAACTATCACATTATTATCATGTTTCACCTCACGCGAATACTAACTTTGAATTTCATTATTTTACGATTATCTATAGTTCTGTTTGATAGGATTACACTAACTTACACCAACCTACGCCAGCAGGGCTATTCCACAAATATTGAAGCAAAACTCAGCGTAATGTCATATAATATTAACCTACATTCGTAGAATTGTGGAATCACACTCCCAGTAAGTTGATGTAGTCCTATCAAACAGAGCTTATATCTACCTCTAAGTAGATATAAATTTTTGTATATTTATCCACGATTTTTGCAATATTCATGTTTCAATTTTGAAAAAAAAAAGCCTCTTTCTCACATCACGATATCGTAGCTGTTATTTGACGATCAAGTTGGGGTTAATACTATTGGAAAGAGGATAAAATTTTCTCAAATTCTCTATGAAAACTCATTTTTTTATCGCCGTTAATTTTTCAGAAATAAACCATTAAAAAACTTTAAATTAATGAGAAATTTGTCACTTTTCAAGTTGTTGTTCATTTCAAAAATCAATGATGGTAGAAAAAAATTTCCAATGGTGACCTATATTTTTTAATGAACAATTAATTTTCATAATCAGTTTTCACCTAAAACGAAGTAAATGCGAGCTAATCACAAAAGAAAATACAATTTTTCTATTATTTTACAATTTTTATGGTTTATTTTTGAAAAACTGATGACGATAAAAAATTAATTGAGTTCTGAATTTGAGAAAATTTTTTCGTCTTTCCAACAGTATCAATTTCAGTTTTCTATCTTCTTTAGCCGCTCAAGAATCTTGAGGTGAAAGAGAGAAGTTTTTCAAAATTTAAATGTTGAGAATATTGTAAAAATTTTGGATGTAATTATACCAAAACTGAGGTTCCAATGAATAAAAAACTGTGCTGTTAGATGAAAGCCCCATGTGCGCACCGCTCCTCTCTTGAAAACCTCCAATAAGTCGAATTTAAGAATACACTTCTTGATTAAATGTAACTTTCATACCTATTTGTTGTACAACTGCGAGCATAGCCGCGTGGTCAAGACTAGTGAATGAAATAAAATTCAGTCCATTTGCAAGTTCATAGATAGGAATACTTACAACCTATATGTAAAGAAAATATATTGTATTTTTTTTTTCTCATCTGGAATAACCAAAACCAATTTAATTTTCACGATTTCCAACTAAATTAAATCATTCCATAAAACACTCTTAAATACAAAAAGTAAATCTTGTGAACATTTATCAAACATCAAGAAGATATTTTCCTTAACTTCTAACAAAAATGTTCTTATAGGTATCGGTTATGTATCTTTGAGAATTACTCCCAACAACTATGAACCCACGAGTTTTGAGAGCGTATATATTAGTACTGTGACATCTGATTACCCGTAGCCTTCCCTTCACGTCACCATCAACTTGTACTATTATTACGACAGGGAACGGCTCTCGAATTCTAAGTTTGTAGTAACGGTAAGGTAAATGGAAAATACGCCGATTCCCCAACGGAAATAAATTCCCAAAGTCTAAGAAACATCAAAGACACGTCGATTAACTATTATTTAACGATATGGTGACGTGTAGAAATACGATATTGATCATCGGTGAACCAAATCTTATCTCTTTGACTGTTCACGTTTTTGGCCTAAGAGTGAACAGTCAGTCTCGTTTTAGACGTGATAGTTTCTCGTTCGTCGTGAATACGAAACATTATTCACGACATAATACAGCTCTTTTATACGACAGCAAGTCACCATTAAATTGTTTTCACCGAAACTTTCGAATGTGAACGTCAGTAGTAGACTTAAATAACTCGCGATATTATTCCTTCGAATTCAAGACGAATATCCGCTCGAGATTTGATGGTTCACCGAACTTCGAGAACCATGAGGCGATGTGATGTATAACCTGCACGACCTGACATTAGTTACCATACTTGTAAGTAACCTTTTCGATTGTAATAAAGTGTATACTGTGATAATGGGTCGGCCAACTTACTTATTTCCACTTATATAAATTCACCTGATATACTTCGTAGGCCCTGAGAGCTATCGCTGGTAGGCTGGTGGCCTAACTGTTTGAGCTGGTTTGTAGTTTCGACTCTACGATTGATCGAGACTTATTGATATACTTCGAATCGTGATATCATTCCCTATACTCGGGATGTACGTTCGTTTTCGGACGTCACAGTACCTACCTATCAGATAACTGGAAGGAAAACAGGCTTTTATACCCATTCACTGTATATTAAGTTACACGCATCTTTTGCTGTTACGAAAAGTAGGTAGGTATTGCATTCAATAAGAAAAACTATAGGATCTATTCAGTAAAAGCAGCGTAAAATGAAAGGAGCTTAATTAGTGTTTTACCTCACGTATATATTTTTTGTTTTCAAAAACATCCCAAAATGTAGAAGAAAATCTTTTTAGGACATAATGAAGTGTTAAATTGAACGAATTTTTCATTATTTAACTTACTGGTTTGCGGATGAACACGTGGCACCTTAAATTTTTCGACATAAATCTTCCTTTGTTGAAGTTTTAACATCGTCGCATATAATTAATGGCGTAAGATGAAACCAAATCGTGTAGACACAGTTAAGGTGAAAAATAAACTTAATCAACAATGTTAGCGTTTTTAGAAACAATATAAAAGAAAATTTATGATAGAAAAAGGAGAGAAATGTACAACTTTGAAAAATTACCCCTGCATTCAACGTGAAGAGTGGGTTTGGTAATTTTGTTTTTGTCACGCTGGAATAAAAATTTTCCATTAGAACTAAATGTTTTATTTTCAGAGTTAGTTAGATATTAGCGAACTTTAATTACGTTGGTCTGTATGACAGACAATAATTTTTTGCCATCTGTTCTGATGCAATACCTATTTTTATTACAAAAAATTTTTAACACGGTTTGCAAAAATTTTTGGGCCGTATTTTAATTTTATAAAAAAAAAAATCTAAAATTCAATTACCAGAACTGAACAAATTATATCCTTCTCATTACAGTCGACAGAAAATAAATCATTAGCCTCAATAAATATTCCTTTTATAAAGTTGTCTATCTGATGAAAATAATTATATCATCCCAGGAAAACTGCGAATAAAAAAAAATTTATCATTATAAAAAATAAAATATTATTAAAAAAATTTTTTCGGTTTCAAAAAAACGATTTCTCAGAAATTATGAGATCTGAATAAGAAAATAACTTTCAAGGTTAATTAAAAGGCAACATATAAATTTTACTTTTTATATCGAATTAATTAATAATACAGGTATAAAACGGTACGGTAGACATTTTTTGTCATTAGATAAAAGCGAAGATCTACGAAATAAATTGCATTTATTAGGTACCTACCTACTTTTATTTCATTAATGTAATAAATAACAAATGAAGAGTTTATTTCGCAGCCTGATTTGATGAGTTCTAAATGAAAAATTATCAAATAAATTTTTCTATGTTCAATCAGTCAGTCTGTACGAACAGAAATTCATGATATAATACAATCATGGATACTTCTGAATCAGAATTTTGTCATAAAATAAACAGTTCAGTCGAAGCATATTTTTATTGATTGTAATTTATTTTGAGAAATGGTATTGGTAAAAAGTTATAAAATATTGATTCCTAGAAAGTCTATAGCCTAAATTGATCGGTGAAGATATATAAATAATTAAACTGCGGACAATTTTCTAAGATTGATTTAGTTTTCAGAATAAAATCAGCTGTTAAATGTTACACATTTATATCAAAGGCACTAATGCTCAGTTGTACAACAGAAGGTTAAACCCATAAGTTATAATTTACGCTCATCTGTTCTTATGGGTATTATACTTACATGAAATTACATAACTGAGTTTCTAAAATAAAAACAAATTTATTCACAAAACTACAATAAGTATGTGTATTTATGAATTTTATCATATTATACTAAATGTCACCCGCAGTTTTGCCTGCACCCACAATTCCTCTTTCGTCATTTAGTCTAGAGTTTCGCATTTCCCCTTCCACAAAATTGCGAAACATAACAAACAGCCGAGGTGACCAACCGACCCGTATTTTACCGGTCTGCTCGGTAATTTCATGAGCCAACCGGTAAGGGTTGAAAAAAAATACCGGTCCAAGTAATTACAGGTTTTTTTTTATGGTAAAATTTAATTACCCACCTTCCAAGCTCCAAAAAAGCCGCAAAAATACACATTCTATAACAACGACAAAAAAACACTAAAAAATTTTTTCGCTCACTCAGCTCGTAAAATTCATTTTTTAATTTATGAGATCCTCTTACAGATGAATCATGAATAAGACACTGTAATTCTTATTTTACAATAAAACCTAATAGAATATCTTTATTAGACATGTCAAAAAAGTTACAAATTTTTTTCAACTTTTTTCTTTTTCGCCACATCGAACGCAGCTAGTAAGTCGAAACAAATCTCGCTAATCAGATTAGAGTTGTCTAAAAACAAATTAAAATTAGATTTTTGGATTAGTCACCAATAATTTTTTTGGGTTAAGGTGGCAACCCTGCAAACAGAAAAAACAGTGAGTAATGGCCTTAATTAAAGATGCGACGATTTAAAAAAAAGAGTAACAGATATACAGGGAGTAAAATTTCGGATGCTGCGTTATAATAAAACTCTCCAGTTACGTCAAGGTTACCAAAAAAGTTCGATATCAAAATAATGCTAATAACTTTGCTCACAGAAGGGCTACAGACTTCGACGATGGCTTCAAACATTTCTCGAAACAACACAAATTAATCCTGAAAATTTTCTCCCGATCTGTTAAGCAGTTCTAATGTTATGGGCGAACAAACATACTTACTTGGAGTTTTATTAATATAGATAGAATTTTACTTATGAGTAATGGTCAACAGGTAAGCTTATTCAATCGAGAGTTAAACAACTCCTCCCAAAAAAAAAAAAAATAGGTGAGTTAAACGAGTATTGTACAACTCACGTTAGGAGTTAATCCACGCCTAATCTCGGAGTGAAGATCTATTATTGTAAAACGATAGGCCTGAGAGTATCAAAGGGAAGATGATTAATATGGTTTTCTGAGTTTTTTATTGATGAAAATTTTCTCCAACTGAGTACGAAACACGACAAACAATACAACCATTAATAAATAAAAAATTTATAAATCTATATAAATTAAAATTTTTTGTACATTCTTTTCCGTATAAATAAGAGGCCGAAAAAGAAAAAGAAAAAAATCTTTGCGTCTGCCTCTGACAGACACGAGATTTTTCTTTCAAAAAAATATGGCTGTTTGATTCTGCGTAGCTTGATTTCCTAAATTGCGAACCAGCACAATTAATGTTGTTCTATTTAACAAATCACTGAAATTACAGAAAAACCGCACTGATAAATTAGGCATTACACACAAACTACTGTACCTTCTCATTAGTACGACCTTACAGCATTACTATATTATAATGTTTGGAGTTCGTGGAGACGAACACAAATAGAATACATTTCACAAAAATCTTTAAAACAATTTTTTAGGACTAAATTCGTTTTGTGATAGACTTTTGAACTGAAACCTAAGATACTGGAAATAGTTTCCCTCGTAGCTCGAAATAATTCAATACGCTGAGAGGAGAAAAATGAAAATTATTATAATTTTTTTTCCGCAAAACAAAGGTTGATTTTGCAAACAGATTCTATCACGCCTACCACTGAATTTATCGATGTTATCGAAAAGTCGAAAACATGATTTAACATCAGATTTGTTCGAATGTATCTGTTTTAGGTCTTTCATTCGCTCTGAAACACGTAGAATATTTAAGAGTAATATATATGATATACACTATAATTATGATTACATTTTCTTTATTCTGTTGATGTAGGTGTTTACCTTGCTGGAGCCCAACAAGTTCGAAAGCCAACGCCAAGAAAGGACCGTTCAGCTAGCCGAAATTTTCCTTCACTCGAGCTGGATACTGTAATTGAGGAGAAAAACAGCGAACCCGATGTTGAAAATACCGTATCATCGACAGAAATGTTTTCTCAATCGTCAGTCAGTTAGCAATCAACCAAACCGCCTTTCAACAAGGTGGACGTTGGAGTTCAAACAGAAAAACGACGAAAACCACCCCCACGGAGTCCACTATGGAGCACTTTAACAAATAATAAAGACGAGGAAGCATCAATTACAGATCCAGATACAACAGACGGCAGCTGACATAACGATTGCCCTTTGCCAGGGCCCCCACTTTCAATCATGGTTGATTGATGATGGTTTGTCAATTACAATAATGTGATAATCTGATTCATCGAACCAACAATTTCGTTCTTAGGCATATTTTATGAAATGTAGAAAACGACCGAATAACATGGTCCTCGATTTTCTATACGTACAAGGAATATTTGATGGCGTACAATATCCAGGCTACTGAAGAATATTGATGAGAGAATACCGATTCGTCACAATTTACGCCCCAAATTAAAAATTAAAAGGGTCGTCGCGCGTGTAGTTAAGTTGAAATATTTTGTACTGCAAATTCCAGTTCATAATGTAAGCAAATTGTTTATAGTCGATTTTTTCAGATCAGAAAACTACACTTTTAATTAATTACGAATGTATAATTAATATTAAGTAAATCGCAAAGAATAATGACTGTTTCATTTATCATGTACAAATTAAACTGGTCTCTTTTTTTTCTCTTTTTCTTCTCCGTAATGTGTTAAAGACAAGACTTAAGAACATACCCCGATATTTTTCAGAAAAAATGTTTACAAGCGAGTGAGTACTGAAAGAAATAAGTAGAAAACTACAAAAAGTCTGGTAATAATGCAAACGTTCTCCCCACTTCTAAAAAAAAGAAAAAAGAAAAAAAAGAAAAATATCAAAATTCAAAATTACAGGGCTGGTTTCAGCATCGACTTGATAAAATGTTAAGAAACTAAAATTAAATATTTCAATGAAAACTGGAAAAAAATAGTGAAGGAAGGATAATTTTATATTGACTCCAAATATGAGGTGAATTATAAAGAATACTACCTACCCCTAATAATACATAGTTTCAAAAATAGAAAAAAAGTAGTTTGTCCCTTATAATCAGTACTCATGTTCATTTCCACGTCAAACATTCTCAATTTAAAAATTCTCGAAACAAAAATTGTTCTTCACTCAGTCGTATTAAACGAAAATTAAAATTTTAAACTAAGACGCGAGAAATTTTCAAAAATCTTACGTATTTGAACAAAAGTCTATTACATTTTGTAAAGAAATTTCGTTTATTAGTAACATTTTCATGATAAATAAGTCTTTTTGGAGCTTAAATTTGTAATTACAGCCAAAAAAAAAAGTATTACCAAAATCACAAGTTCAGTTTTTTTCGCTTCATTATCAGAATTCTTTTTTTTTTTTTTTTTTTTTTATAAAATACACAATTTAACATTACTTAGCTCCCCAAGTATCACCGGAAGTTTTTCAGAACGATAAAGCTTAATGCAAAACACAACGCAGCCCTCTTCAAAACGGCACCTTTTACTCCTCTCTTCGTTGCGGCAAAGAGACATTTAACCACTATCCTAATTAATTTCGATACAATGTTAAAATCTTGAGAAAAATAATAAATACTACGAAGTCAATAATCTGCAAATCAATTGACTTCTGAAAAAACTGTATTAACCCATTTCTGGAAGCTAGGCTGTCATTGAGTTGAGCGATTGACTGAAAAAACATCAAAAAATTTTCGAAAGTTTTCAGATATTTTCCAAGACTACACAGTAATCCCCTCTCGTCAGTTTTAATAAGAAAACTGGCATTCATAAATCAACAATAAATTTGTTGCCAAATCAAAACTAAATTTAGCTAATGAATAAAGGTGACGTATTTTTACGTCCGCAACAAGCAACAAAATTTTAAGAAGGACGTGTGCTTAAGCCACAATTTTCGTAGGTAATATTCAGAAGATAAAAAAAACTTCAACTGCATAAACATCGCGAGTGAACTCACTCAGGACTTGATAATTGCCCGCAGATTTTGTAGCATGAAAATTTAAACATTACTAAACAGGATAGGAATTTAATCTCATTTCGCTCCCATAAAGTTGTGATACTCTTTAACACTCCCAAATGACGTGATAATTTTCATTTGCTATAAAATAATAGACTGAAATGAACAATTGGAAAACAAAGACTCTTTGTACATTTAAAATATGATTTAAATACGATATGGTTGTTATAAAGTAAAATTAGGACTAAGAACAGTTAAACCTTAGGAATATAACGACCTTTTTTCGAGGCTTTTTTTAGTTTCGTCTTCTTCTTTTCCTGAATCCGTTTACTTATATTTTCAGCTCGCTTTTTCTGTTTCTCATCTTTTTGTTTTTCCACCGCCTTTACTCGTTCCTTCCATTTTTTTTGACTTACTTTCTTTTTCTGTTGTTTTTTAGTTACTGATTTTTTCAACAACACCGGGTCATCTTTCACTTTCAAACCTTCAGCTTTTCTGAATACATTTTGCCACGCAGCTTCTTCTTTAATTTGACTGGCCTTTTCAACTTCGCCAGCTCCTTCCAGTTTCTTGATATAATTTTTCTTCTTCTCGAATTTGTCGAGAATTCTTTTTTTATTACCGGTATCATCCTTCGCAATAATTTCTCTATCAGTAACAGTCGAGGTCTCACCGAGAAAATCAAATTTGCTAAACACTAAATTTCCGCTTCCGTTAAAAACGGGTTTCGGCAGTTTTTTAAGAATGTCTTCGACGGGTGAGCTGACGGAAATTTTTTTCTCTGAAACTAAAAAATTCAAAGAATACAAAAACGTTTTTGAGGCAACACGATAAAAATTTACCAGCTAATAAAAATCAAATAAAATTATTGAGACACAGAAACTAAACGAAAAATTTAGGTCACAATAATTATGAACCACTGTTCAATAATATAGTCCGCTAGAACCCAGTTTAGCGGCGTTATCAAGAAAGTTTTAGCTTATAAACCCTTAAACTACATTCAATTACCATTTTTAAGTCGAATTGTTTTTTTACTTTATCGTATGGACGCTATTTTAAATTTTATGTAACAGTCAAAATCAGACCGAACAATTGGGTGTTCCAATGAAGCTGTAATGTGTGTATCAGTGTGTTACATAAAAATATAATTAGAAAAACATACGAAAAACTTTTATCATTAATACTAAAATATTGGTATCATTTTCTTAGAGCACAAGCTAAGAAAAACTTTGATTAACAAATTTTGGTAAACATGCTGAATTTCCAGTGGAATCTTAATGATTCAAAATTTGTCAATTCAAAAATTTCATATCATAATTATTTCACTGTGAAACATAAAATGATGAAATTTCAAAGAAATATTAAAAGTTAGAAAAAATTTATCGTATGGACGCTATTTTAAATTTTATGGAACAGTCAAAATCAGACCGAACAATTTTTAAATTAAGCAAAGTAAAATTTCACAAAGATGGCTGACAATATTCCGTCAAAAAGAATGGAAAAAATAAATATTGGAAAGCACTGAATTACTTTAATTTTTGCAACCCGAGCTTATAATCAAAATTTAAAGAGAAAGTTCAGTTCTTACTCATGAAAATTTTTTCAAGCGAATAAAACTAAATATTGTAAAATGATAGCGGTACGCCTATTAATGTACTGTATATTACGAGAATGCTTACACAATGAAAAAAATACAAAAAATAGACATTAATAGTGATAGAATTGAAGGATCAATTAAAATTAACAGACAATTGACATAATCTGAAGAAAGGCAAAGAAAAATTTTCATTTTAAAAATGCAAAAATATGGAACAGAAGATTCAATTGTGAGGATTCTCAGATTTAAGAAAAAAATTTATTTGAGTTACTGGGTTGCTTCATGCAGCTGCCTCAATCACTCCGTACGTACACTTCTAATGAAAGTGGTATCTGTTGACTTCATGAAAAAATTGTTTCCGAACACTGAAGTTCTTCTAAGCCATCTCTTAACAAGGCTATAACTGGAAGTGAAAAATTCTTTAGAAATGCACAACAAAAATTAGCAAGAGCATGCTTTTTATCAAACGTATAACCTTGAACATACGAGTAAACTCCACAGTGCATGAATTCGGATTCTAGACATTTCACTAATTTTTCCAATAGAAACTAATTACGTTGAAACTTAGTCCAGAAAATTACATATATATATATATATATAAAATCAGTTTTTGGAATTTTTTATTTTCGGAGATGAACATCATTATTAAATTAAATGGGCAATGATTTTTACTGAACCATATATTCATTTCTATTAGTTGATAATTTTCGATAGTTCATCGTAAAATGTAACCTGAAGGCATATTTACCTTGTTGTATCGGTTCAACTTTCTTTTTCAATTTTTTAATTCGACCTGAAATAAAAAGAAAAATTTCGTATAAAAAATAGTTGTCCCAAATGGCGCGAAAACAACTGTCAAATGTTTTCAACATTTTGGGTTTGGAAACGCACGTTTTTCATCGTTAATTTCATCGTTAATTTCGCTATATTTATTAATATTAACTGTACATAACCGGTGAATCGATTTTCATCGGAACAAAAAGACAGACAAATACTTACTTTTAAACTTGGTTTTTTTGTTTTTTTCTTCCAATTCTTCCCCTAATTCGACGCCTTCATTTTCGGAAACTGCAAAATTTGAAAAAATAAAGAAAATGGTTGAAGGAAGGAACGAAAAAGCAAACGAAAAGTTTCAACATTAGAGCTAATAATTTAATAAATTATTCAGGTTGGACGAACACAGACATTTTCAACGAAAAATCTTACAAAAACTATTATTTTATAAAATTTACGTAGCGCAAGGATACAATAAAATAATAAGCGTCGTTTCAGAAAAGAAAAATCTGAATTAACGATGTATTAATCTAAGAAATAATTGGTATTCAAATCAACCATCAGCGTAAGTTCAACATTGATAGTACGGTTAAGGAATTCAGAAAACTGTCTGCTATTCGATAAGTACCTATTACATTATATTTTCTAAATTTTAATGCATAATATGAGAAAGAACTCACCAGATTCATCAGTTTTTTCTGAAGGTAAGTTAACATTATCCAAGAGGCTAGAAATGAAGTCGAATTCATGATTATACATGAACTTTATTTCATTATTTTTGGACATGTTTTTGACAACCATAGTAGACAATAGTGAAAACAATACAATTCACCATGAAAATACGAAATCAATTTCAACTGAAATTGAAACAAGGAAAAATATTCAGAAGTTTAACCACCCTGAAGAGTACAATTTACCGAATATGCGACGACGATTAATACAAAATTCCAAGTAAACAAAAAAAACGTGTGATTAACGTTATCACAACTATTGTTATAACGTGTTTTATTTTTACAATAGGTTTGTTTTATTTTCCGCGCGTATCGACACCAGGTCGACACCAAGATGTGTTATTCCGCTCTTCCAAGTTGTTCTACACACTCACTACATTCGCTCCGTTGTTTTTCAACTCCGTAATTTAATAAACCTGCTCATATCATGTAATTTAGAGGCAAGACTTCGTGATTAATTGTTCTGTAATTTGAGGAGACGTTGTTCGCAGGTAACTTTATGGCTCCTTGTTGATTGTGCGCATGCGCCTGAACTTGTCTTCTTTCCACCATATTGGTTAGTTTATTTTTTGATATTGATTAATCGAAGGGAATTTGTGAAAAAATTTTCTTCAATTTGCGTTTATTGGCATTAATTCGTCCATGAATCAAAGGGAATTTGCCGACGAATTAAGGCCATTAAATACACCCAAATCCCCTTTGATCTGTGTGTGTTTATAGATATTAATTCGTAGACAAATTAAATAGAATTTGTCGTTGAATTCTATTCGATTTGTTTGCATTTATCGGCATTAATTTGTCAAATTAAGGCCATTAAATATACCTGAATTCCCCTTGATTCTTGTTTGTTCATAGACATGAATTCGTCGACAAATTCCTTTCAATTCATGTGTATTCAATGACTGATTTGTAGATGAATTCCCTTTGATTTATCGGCGAATTAATGTTCTTAAACACAAATGAATCAAAGGGAATTTATATGCGTTTAATGGAATTAATTCGTGTGCATTTAACGCCAATAATTCGTCAATGAATTAATGTTATTAAACTCACACGAATCAAAGGAATTTGTGTGCATCTAACGCCCATAATTCGTCAATGAATTAATGTTATTAAACTCACACGAATCAAAGGGAATTCGTGTGCATTTAAGGGCCTAAATTGATCGAAGAATCAATGTTATTAAATGCACCCAATTCAAATAGAATTTGTGGTTGAATTCTATTCAATTTGTTTGCATTTATCGGCATTAATTTGTCGACAAATTAAGGCTGTTAAATATACCTAAATATTCCTTGATTCTTGTGGATTTATAGACATGAATTCATTGACAAATTCCTTTCAATTCTTGTGTATTCAACGACTGATTCATTCACGTTTATAATTATCACGGTGGGATTTAAATTTCATGTTTTATAACAAACTATATGGAGAGAAGACAAGTTCATGCACATGCGCACAACCAACGAGGAGCATAAAGTTTCCTGCGAACAATGTCAACTGTTATTTGGCTGTAAGGTTACCTTTGACTATATAACTTAATGGACTGCTGGAACTGATAAAATCTTGAAAGTAAACAATGCAGGCATTACTTTGTGTGAAAACTGAATTTGTATTGAGTTAGATTTTTGTGAGTAACATTTTAAATATGATTCGTTTTTCTGACTGCCTCTTCAAATCTCCAAATAATGAAAATTATTCACGAATTAGTTTGTGAAGTATTATTTAAGTTTTCAGTTTGTTTTTTGTTAATTTAATGTCATATTTTTCTATCCATTTTCATATTTTTATTCATCAGAAACAAATTTGACTGTGTTAAATGATATAATTAATTACTTGTGATTCATTAATTGTGTGTATTATCGTTAAAGTAGTATTCTGTTATTTATTATTTTGTTTTTTTGATCAGTTGTATTGATTCAGTTTGATCATCAATAATGAATTACTTGTCATTCATAATTTGTTTTGTGATTTTTTTATTCTGTGGCATAAATTCGATTGTTTTATTCATTTTTGATATTAATTTCTTTGTATTTTTATATTTTCATTCATTTCAGCTCTCAAATTGAGGAGGGTGTTGGGTATAATTCCAATTCAAACATCTTCAATAAATGATAAGAAAGTTACTAGGTTTAGAACTCTGTTCTTGAGTGGAATGAAGTTCTAGTAAAGTATTACGTATTTATGTCATTAATTATTCTGTAAACTTACAAATAATTCCATTTTATCATGTGTCAATGGCAAAGTAGAATAATAATAAAATTAATTATCTTCAAATATAATTTTAATTACTAACATAATGAAATATAAAAATTAATTTTTAGCTAGCTGGAATTGGAAATTTGGAATCACTATCACTTATCACCAAAGGTTGTTTTTTGTAAAAAGAATGCTTGTTAACAGTGCCTTCAGCGGTGTTCCATTTGGCCTTATGTATTTCTTATCAGTTCTAGCAGTCCATTAAGCTATATAGTCAAAGAAGTTTTCGCTATCAAGTGTGAGAGTGTTGATTTGATCAAACTTGCCCATCCCTAAGTTTGAAACCTGTTCGATTTGTATTCTGTTCTTGGTTCTCTGAACCTTGCTATTTACAGCTCTTTGATGTGATAATTATCGTGGGCTCCGCCTACGATCTTATGCGCGCCTGGTGGGCGAGCTAGGAACTCGTCTACTGAAGAAATGTAGGTAGACGAGTTACTGGGGTGAGGAGGTCTCCAACATTCGTCTTTGCACGGCTAGAGAGAACAGAGGTGCGTGAAAGGAGTGTGACAATAATATTTTTATAGTCCCTTGGACGTAAAACGAACATTATTATATAAGTACCAAACCCTTAGTGTCTCTGTCACTACATGGTAGCAAGAGCATCGGGAGTTTTTATACACGAATCAGATCCTCTCTTATAGAATCTGATCCTAATTAAAAACTCTAAAATTAAAACTCTAATGAATTTTAATTTTTTCCTGGTGCGAAATGGAAACAGATCCTTAAATAGAATCTGTTCTCGAATTTGCCTACTACACTTCCACTCGCAAACAAAATTGATACCTATCATAGGAATTAATTTTGGGGTACTTTTTTTCAAAACTACAAATTAGCTTCGAAGCAATTAAATAAAATAATACGTTTTTTATCTTCAAAATAAAAAACGTATCTCTAGCCGAAAGTTGAACTAATAACTCTCAACTGGCAGCGGTTAAGTGATCTTAGAAATGATTAGGATCCCTTCCAAATAATAAAAAGAACGAACTTAATAAAGTTTCGAACTTATTAATTAGCCTACGAAAATTTAGCAATCAAATATTATTGTTAAATTATATATTTCTACATACCTAATATACAAGGTACATATACATATGCTTTTCAAGGCAGAAATTGCTTCAAAAACCTAATAAGCAATAGAAATATCTATACCAGTAGATTTTACGAAAAAAATCCACTGACAAAATAATACGTCTCTAAATACCCGTATATAACAAATTCTCGAATCAATACATGATTCGATAATTCTATAAGCATTAGAGGCGCTCTTTATAAACTGATGTAATAAAAATTCCATCCCCCTAAAATCATAAATATATTGTTCACGACAAAAAGATTTGCCATCAACTTTCACAAAATGGCTACAAATTATCTCGGAGAAAATTTTTAGCCGCCCCTAGTATTTCAAACTATCAAATTCTTAATAAAAGAATTCAATAGAAATACAAACATGCGTTCACAAAAGAACACATGCCTATACCATCACTGAACCTGACTGTAAAAACGGCTGAGTCTAGACACCTGCTATCCAACAGAGAGAGCAAAAAATTAAAAGACAACCTACAAAACAGATGTCAATAAAAAATACGTCGACCCTAAAAGGTTAAAAAATCAGCAATCTCTTTCACCATTGCCAAATACACATTGTATATACGCTGCTGACAACATCGGATTCTTAGAAATCGGCTGTCCAAACAGCAATAAATACGATAGGCAAAAAACAAAGAACAAAAAAGATGAGAAGCAACGTCTTTTGTCCATACAATGTAGATATGGCCCATACAAAAAACCTTACCTACAACCTGCCAGTGTGTATGTGTTGATGATCAATACACACACAATCGATATATAGATTCTTCCCTTGAAGTCAATGGAAGAACCCTGCACACACACACACAAAGATAAAAAATAGACTCCTTCGTTCCAGCAGAGAATGAACGAGTGAATCAATCACATGATCATACAGGATCTATCAAAATCACGTCGCAGATAGCTTCATTGCCTTTTTAGACAACTGAAGTGCGAACATTATGTTTTGTAGCATCGATCCTGATTTTATCTTGTGCGTTATCATTGTGTTTTTAATATTTCTAATGATTTTTACCTTTAGCTTTTTGATCATTCGTGCCCAAAAGTGCTTAAAAAACTTTTTGGCTAAATTTGACCAAAAAACGTGTTAGTGTGGTCAAGAATCCGACAACGTTTCTCGACCACGTTTCAAATTTTCAACTTATTTAAAAAAGCTGAAATCTCATAAGAGCGTCAGAGTTTTTGGAGAAGCTCCAACCTCAACATCACCTCAAAAAAGAAGAGGAATATACTGGTAATCCCTCTTCTATAACAAATAAATTCTTACAACTTGTGCAAAAATTCGTTCGTGTAATACAATTTTGAATTTCTTAAAAATTCAGAATTACAAAGACAATAAAGTGCCGTAATATTAGTCCTGAGGAATTTTGAACATCTCAGAACTATCAAGGGATAAAATTCATAATGAATTATAAGTGCTAGGAAACTGAAGAACAATTTTTGAGGTCATGTCCTAAGTACTTCTTGTCTTCGAATTACGCCATTACAGATTACCACATTTTTTCGTATTTATTTTTCACATGAAAAAGTACGTACAATAATTTGGAATATTATACGTACTCAAAAATTATTTAACGTAAATAATTAATTATGTTAAAATAGTGTTTCTCGTAACATTTTTCATCGTGCTTTACCGCCATCTTTTTCCAAATACCTCGAATACTAGAAAAATTAATATTCGAAGTACGGCAATAGGCGTAATGAAAAATGATAAAATTTATTAGTTCGTCGATGTTGAATAATTTGTAATTTTCAATCATGGAATTTTCAAAGCCTATCGAGACTTTGAAAAGGTAATCATGACACATCATGGGAAAGCTTCATTGCACCCACGGGTCACGCCAAAATTTTTAAAGTTGACCTAGGACTTTGAAAATAATTCACAAATTTTAAAAAAACCAAACGTGACCCGCGAGTATAAAACATCATTGAGCCCACAGGTCACACCAAAATTTTCAAAATAATAAAAATACTTTGGAAATATTTTTTATTTTTCGCATTTCACACAAAATCGTATCATGACTCGCGATGATTAACCATCATTGCGCTTAGGGGTCATGCCAAAATTTCAAAATCAATAAAACACTTTGAAAATAATTTAACGTTAATAAAAATAAATGTGACCTACGATCAAAAATCATCATTACGCCTATGGGTCACGCAAAAATTTTTGAATATCAATTAATAAAATAATAAATTCAAAAATTATTCCCAGGAATTTTACTTTTGTTTCCTTCTTTGCCTGCATCACCAAATATTTTCGTAATTCAGGAATAACTATCTCCACCCGTGAAGGGAAATCTTCAATTCACCCACAAGTCACCCCAAAATTTTCAAATTGAAACAAAAAACTTTGAAAAAACAATTAATAATTACTAAAATAAATCACGACCTGTGATGGGAAATCTTCATTGCGCCCACAGGTCATGCCAAAATTTTCAAATTGAAATAAAAACTTTGAAAATATTCCATGTTTGAAAAAAAAATCGCGACCCGTGATGGGAAATCTTCATTGCACCCACGGGTCACGCCAAAATTTTCAAAATTGAACTAAAACTTTAAAAATATTTTGAAATTCCAAAATAAAATACATTTAGCAACGTATTAAAAATTGAAATAAAACACGAACAAGTGTAATAATTTTTAATATTTTCACTCAACAGAAATTAAAATGCAACGTGACGAAACACCGATGGATTCGTCACCGGCACCTCCGCCACCTGCAGACACGCCACCAACTCATTTGGTGTCCCCTGTGCTGGAGCCAAACATGACTCCGCCAGCACCACAGAACACCCTGATGTCGCCAGTTCTCGCCAACGCTCCACTGGCAAAAGTAATTGCCAGTAGACACGGTCTTCATCACAAAGACATTGAAAGGGAGATCAAAGCATCTGCCCAAAATAAGGCCGCGGCAGACCCGTCACAAGCATCCAGTGGCGAGTCACATTACAGCACGGGGTCAATGCAGTATGTAGATGATTTCGAAACAAGGATCAAAATCTACCTCGATTTGATCACAACTGCCGGGTTCTATACAATAGAACTCGACAATATGATTAACGAGCCTGAACTAACCTTAGTTCAGGCCAGAAAACAGCTGCTGGTAATAACACAAGTAATCAAACAGCTGATGAATCCGCCATCAAGAGTCTACAAAAACAAAATACTCCTGGCCAGGGCGAACATCCTCAAACTGCGTGCCAACCAAGGGGAAATTGAAGCAAAATTTCCACTGATGACACCAGTTCTACTGCCGCAACAGCAGCCGTCGCTATCACCACTGCCGATTGGTTCCCCGCCACAAATTCACGAGGAACCAACTCCCTCAACATCGGGTCAAGTAGGGCTGAGGAAATAACAGCACATTTGCCTAGTGATGAACGAGCTGAAGAAGCGAAATGCGAAGCTGAGTGCCTGCAACGGGAGTGGTTGGAAAGACAGCGGCTCGAATGTCAATGGCAGCAGCAGCAGCGCTGGAAAAAAGAGCTGGAGGACCTTGCCGCTAGAGCAGCTCGCAACCATCTTCGACTGGAGCAAGCTGAGAACAAGATTGAGAGAATCCAGCGAGACCGTTCCAACATGGTAAAGCATGTTGAAATGGAATATGGGCTCAACCTAGACCAGTTCCGGGATGAGTTCATGTGGCCAGCGATCCAAAAAGGTAATGAAAAACTTACTTTATCCAACCCGCGCGAATACAAAAAACGTAATCGCACGGATTATTTACAGGATGAGGTAGATGAACCAGCACATAAACGAATATGTGCTTGTTCCATCAACACCACTCCTGTCATACCTATTGTACCCAAAATGGTCAATAACAATTGCGTATCTCCTAATAGAAACGCAGTTGATCAAAATCAATATCATTCAGTAACCGAATTGGTCCCCAGGCCTATATTAGGGAATAATTTTGAACCTACTAGTAACAAAAATATACCGGAACCAATACCCCGTTGTTGGGAATTGGACCCAAATACTCACCCGGAAAAAGCAGCTATGAACCTGAAAGCACCCAAATATTATATAGATGATTGGGATGGAACGATTCTTAGCTATCCAGGGTTTATTAGGGGATTTAAAATGTACGTATATCTTCGTACGGACATTGCAGTCCCACAAAAAATTAAATTGCTTCAGCAAGCAATGCCTAAACACATAGTTCAAAAATTTTCACACTTTGCACCTGATGACATTGGCTACAAACAACATCTGCAATTTCTACACGATAGGTTTGGGGACCCAAGTAAAGTCAGAGCGGAAATATGGTACCAAATTACTGAATTTCCGAACACTACAAATGGACTTTCATCCATCCAAGATGGTATGGGTGGAATTGCAGTGTTGATTGATCGTTATCGGCAGGTCTCTATGGTAGTAGACTGAAGAGCAATTGTTCAGCGTCACTGTTAAAAAATTCCCACCGAGATCATATAGAAATCATCTCAAAAGTAACAAAAGACATGTCTCTCATCTCTTTTCGGCAATCAGGGAATTCATAAAAATTGAGGAAATGTTTGACAAAAAGCATAACCCCAATTCAAATTTTAGGAGAAATAATCAGGGACAACCTAAAGGCGGTCCAAGATTCATAGCCTCTACCTTTTCAAAAGGTAACGATCAATCAAAGGGAAAAGATAAATCTAATCCCAACAATTTTAATAAGCACTCAAACAATAATAAGGGAAACTCATCAAAGTCTCCTAACCGTTCTTCTGTTTCAGCACGTAGAGAACAGAACAAAGACATGCCGAAAGCTCAGGATACTCCAAAAAGTATCCTGAACATGCCAGCCATCCCGCAGAAAGCGTGTTTGTTCTGTAACGAGAAACATCCGGCGTTTCTCTGTTACAACCTTCGCTTCAATACACTTCCTCAGTGTCAATGCGAGTACCAGGCCAGGAGGTTGTGCACCAATTGCGCAACCTGCCACACCACCACAAGTTGTTTGCAGAAGGTCTCGGCTTGCTGCAAATGGTTTGACTGCTTATCAGCCGAACATCACAGCAACTTGTGCCCAAATGCTCCTTACCCCATATACAAGGAGCATATGGAAGCCTGGTACAATAAACTGCGCCAGCGCAAGGAAGCCTTAAGTAAGAAAACATGTGATTTTGATAAAGTCTCAAAACATGATGATTTTGATACTAATAAATCATATGTTCAACAGAATGTAACAGATTCTGAAGTGGCGAGGGCCAGGATGCTGACAGAACTTAGCACAGATCAAAAGGAGTGCTTACCAATGAGCAGTGAGTACTTTTTATCTTTTATTAAACACAAAAAAAGTTCAACTTTTCTTGTATTTCAGTTGTATGCTCGTTCTAAATATGTAAAAGAACCAATCAAAATAACGGGATTTTTTGATTGCGGTAGTGTCGACACCTTCATAACTAAGTCTTACGCTTTCACATCCTTAAAACTAAAAGGATATGAAACAGAAATAATAAGACTTAAAGGTGTTGAAAACCAAACTTCAAATATTTTCAAATCAAACTTAGTGGACTTTGAAATTTTGACACCAAGTGGTATAGTGGTTCAAATAACAGTGAAAACTATAAATAAGATTACGCAAAATTTGAATCAACCAAATTTGTCAGAATTTTATAAAAAATTCCCTGAGTATTTGAAAATAAATTTTTGTAAAACTGATGAGGAGCATACGATTGACCTTTTATTAGGTAATGATTATATGTGGTCATTTGTAACAAATATTCATCACATTTCACCAACTCTCACACTAATACAGACTGAGTTTGGACATATGTTAGGAGGGATGGAGGGATCATCCCAAATCAAAACTCTGTTGATGAAGTCTTCACACCAGTATTCTTTAATAATCCTCAAGAAATTGAGAATTTATGGAGACTGGATGCCATTGGCATCGAGTCTAATAATCTGGTAGAAGCTCAGGCTGAGGCCGAAGCTTTACAACTTTTCTACAAAAATGTAGAATTAGTAAATAACTGCTACCAAATTAGGTGGTTATATAAAAATTATCCTCCACCATTGGCGGATAATTACAATCTATCGTTCAGTAGACGCAAACATCAACAGCCTAAACTACATAAAATGCCTGAATTCTTCAAAAGATATGATGAGTACTTTAACTTATTAATTGAGTTAGAGATGATAGAGAGAGTAGATCTAAAATCAAAACCTGAGCTAATTCATTATTTACCTCACAAAGGGATTTTAGATCTAACAAAAAGCACACCGCTCAGGGTAGTTTTTGATGGGTCAGCAAAAACAAAACAGTCAAAACATTCCATTAATGACTGTATGTTTAAAGGAGCTAATCTGTTGCCAGATTTGCTTCAAATACTTTTGTCTTTTCGTAAAGACAAATTTGCCATTATTGCCGACATCAAAAAAGCCTTTCACCAAATAGGATTGCATCCTGATGATTGGGATGTAACAAGGTTTTTAAGGGTTAAAGATCCATCAAAACCATTAACAAAGGATAACATAATAACATTTTGGTTTCAACGCGTACCTTTTGGAATTGTAACAGCACCATTTTTATTGGCGGCAGTATTGTTACACCACTTCCAACAGGTGAACCTGGAATTCTATAAAAAAACATGCAAATAACATTTACGTTGACAATTTAGTAACATCATTGCCTACTTACGAAGACGCTTTACAATTGTATGATCAGGCTGACAAGTTAATTAAAGACATCTCAATGGAGTTGTCACAATGGGGAACAAATTGTATTCCATTACGAAATGACTTTGCACCTGAACATGCACTTACAAAGCCTCAAATAAAAGTACTTGGACTTTCTTGGGACATGGATAAAGATATCATCTTTATTAGTCCACCAAAATTAAAAGACCAAATATCAAACTGGTCAAAGAGACTGTTCCTAAGAGCAGTTTCACAATTCTTTGACCCTCACGGGTGGTTTGCCCCAGCATTTATACCTTCCAGAGTTTTCATAAAACAACTATGGAATGAAAATTATAAATGGGATGAGTCTTTACCTCTGACACTACAACCAATAGCGACAGAGATACTAAAAGACTTAACTCAGTGCACAACTTACTGCCTACCAAGACAAATTTATTTGAGTACTTATAACCCGAATGAATGTCAACTACATATATTTGTAGATGCATCAAAAACTGCTTTCTCCATGGTTGCGTTCTTACGTTTCCACAATGAAGAAAGTGGTACAACTAAAGCCAGATTTGTCATAGGAAAATCACGAATAGCCCCTATGAAAACGGTAACAATACCAAAATTGGAATTGTTAGCGACACTCATAGGAGCTAGAGCAGTCAAGAATATACGTAATCCTCTTGACCTACATAACAGCCCAACTTATCTTTGGTCTGATAGCAAATACGTTCTAACATGGCTGTTAGAACGTAGAGTGTTAACACAATTTGTCTTAAATAGGGTCAATGAAATAAAAACTGTACCAAACCTACAGTTTAGATATGTTCTATCAGCCAACAACCCAGCAGATGTCGGCTCAAGAGGAGCAATGGTGGAAGACTTGTTCACTACTACATGGTGGACAGGTCCACAGTGGTTAACTCTACATCCTGATACATGGCCACAGACTGACTTACATATTATTCAGTCTCTGCCTGATTTATTTCCAAGTCATATTTATTAACGATTGATAGGAACCATCTTACTATCCAAATTGGAATGACTGGAGCGAATACCTGTCCCAATTCGTATTCGGTTCTGTCCTTAAAACCCCTAGCAACTAATCTTGATTTTGGTTGGTGGTATCCTTCATCATTTGGTTTGGTTACAAAAACCCATCTTGTATCTATGGTTTTTAATGATTTATCGTAATCCACTTCTTCCCAGACGTTCATTTCCCCCAGGGAAATAAATTCGTCCTCAATAGCTTTCGTCCATTCTTTTCTGAAAGGGTTGTTTTTGACATCTTTGTAGCATGTTAGTAGACAATCTTCGATCCACCTATTATCTATAGTTTTTGTGATGTTGAAAGTGTTTATGTTAACTAAATTTTTTACAAAATTTGCCGGTTTGAGTACCAATTCTTGTTCACAATTTTTTAAATTTGATATATATTTTTATTTTCGTCAAATTTAGCATCACATGATATATTAAATTTATTTGAAAAGGGATCTCTAATGCAGTATCCTGTAGTGGTATATCCCATCAGTATTCCCTTTTCTCCCCTTGGTGCAAATTTTGGGTCAATTCTTTGTTCATTTTTGTTTTTTGATTTAGTCGTATTCTGTTGTCGAACTTCGAGTGGAATATGTCTATATACTAAGGATCCAAAAATTTTTAGATTATCTAAATTTGGTTTTTTGCCAAAAAAAATTTCGTATGGAGTTTTATATTCTAAGTTTACCCTTGTTGGTGATCTATTTATTAAGTATGCAGCTGTAGCTATTGCATGTGCCCAATACTTAATATCTAGATAACCATCAATTAGTAAGCTTCTTACTCTTTTCATCAATGTTTGATTTTGACGTTCAGCTATTCCACTTAATTCTGGTGAGTAAGGAACCACATTTTCTATTTGTACTCCATTTTCTTCACAAAATTTTACTAATTTTTGTTCAGTATATTCTTTAGCATTGTCGCACCTTATTTGACTTATTGGTGTTTCAGGGAATTTATTCTTCATTGAAAAAAAAAAAATTTTAATTCTGTGAATACCTGACTTTTATTTGATATTGGTATCACGAAGGTGTATTTGCTATAATTGTTAATAAATGTCAATATATATTTCTGATTAGCTATTGTGGGTGTGAAGGGTCCCATAATATCGGAGGATATAATTTCTAGTCTTCTTTGGGGTTTATTTCTGACATTATTATGACCTAAACGTTGACTATTAGCTATTTTACAAATTTCACAATTAATGAAATCATCGTCTTTAAAATTAATTGTTTTCGGAATTCCTATTGTGACTTTATGTAAATATCTCATATATTTTCCATTTAAATGGCCTATTTGTCTATGCCAAATCATTTTTTTTTTTTGGTTATTTGTGTTATTTTGAATTATTTTTAATGCATTATCTGAAATATTATTTATTATTATTATTATTATTATTATCATTATTATTATTATTATTATTATCCTCATTATTATTATTTTCTATTATAGTATTATTATTTTCGTTATTTTCTTCTAAATTATTATTATTATTAATGGGTACTTCTTCCTCTTCTTCTATTTCTAATTTGACAGAAAAGGAATTTCCATTTGTCATCACTTTGATTTTGAGTGACGGGCATACATTTTTTTGGTATATTTATATAATCATAATTTACTTGGAAGACACCATCAATTTTATAAGATGTAAATAAAATGTCTCCAGTTTCTATAAAATATGTTTGTATTTTTTCTTTTTCCTGGTCCATATGTAATATTCCGGATTCTGTTACTTTAATTCCAGACATAATATCCAGTGACAGATCCAGTACATAATGAACTTCTAATAATTCAATTGCTGTTTGAATTTTATTTTCGTTTTCCACTAATATTCTCATATTTCCCATATGTGTAGCATATAAATATGTATCTTTAAGTGCACATTGTAATTTTACAGGTATTTTAAATTTTGTTACATTAATTAATTTTACAATGTTTGATGTGAGATGGACTTCCGCCCACCCCATCAATTAACATTTTTTTTTTTTAGTTGTATGTAATTTTCATTTTTTGTATTATCTTTAATTAATTTTTTTAAAAGCCAATCTTCATTATTGTTGTATTTTTTAACCATATATCGATTGGTATTGTAATTTAATTTGTTTATCTCTTATTTTTTGATCACTGTCTTCTTTTAATATTTGTTTAAATACTTCCAGATTTTTTTTATTTTCAGGGAGGTTATCAAATTGCATTTTTGCAATAGTTTGTTCGTATCCTAATGCCAATTGAAGATTCTATAACTCCTCTTCCTCAGATACTTCCTTCCCTGCATCACAAACTTCTTGTATTAAAATATCCCATTTATTTAAAAAACCTCTTATATTTCCACCTGGTGTAAAGCGAAAGACGGTCCATTTTGATTTGGCCATATTTGCAACAATTTTAGTTTTAGAACCATAAGTTATATCCAATTTTTCAAAAATTTGATCCACTGTTTTACACTCTCTAATTTGTTTCGATACATTGTATGTCATTCGTTCCATTATAAATGCTTTTGCGCATTCCTGTTTTTTAAAATATGCTTTAGCAGAATTTGAAGATGGTGTGTATTGCAAATTGTCCATATTTTCGATATAAATTTTTAGTTCAGGGTGTGGGCAAAAAACATCCCAATATCCTGAACCCCTTATTAGAGTTATAATCATACGTTTCCAGTCCAAGTAATATTGACCATCAAATATTTTCCCACTTGGACCTTGTATCGGATGTATGGTTTCATCAGCTGGCATAACATAATGTACTTGAGGTTGTGTACTCCCAGAGCCTGATCCTCCTTGAGGGGATGGAGTAATGGTTCTTTCACTTGCCGTATTCATGCTTTCTGGAGTATTTGGTAATGTGTTTAGTTCCGACAACTCAATTTTGGAAAGAAATAATAAAATTTATTTTCAAAAAAAATTAATTCCAAAAAAAATTTATTTTATTCTTTGGAGAAGAAAAATTATTTTATTTTTTTAATTAATAATTATTTTTATTTAAATTATTAATTTTTGTAATATTATTCGTGTGTATGTTTGTATTTTAAAATATGAAAAGAGAGAAGAAAAGAAAAAAATATTGGAACTGAGAATATGTTTCAAAAATGAACTTGAAGAAATCTTGTTTAATTTTGAATACTTGTAAATGTGTATAACAAAGGATCTATTGAAAATTATTTTTGAAAGCTATCTATAATATTTTATTGTAAAAAATATTCAAGTTTATGCATTAGTATTTTGAACAAAAGAATTTTGTGACATGAAAGTTCACAAGGAAACCTGTCCCCTATGACAAAGAATTTTTCCTTTTTGTAACAATGACTTGTTGAATTATGAAATTTGTTCAATTATGAAAGTATTTTGCTTGTTAGTATTATATTATAAGTTTTAATTTTTGTAGTTTTACGTATTTTTAAAGAGGATTTTCTATCTCAAAATTTTCAAGAAAAATTCTGAAAGATTCTATCGAGTCCAAAGCTTGAATACTGAAAATATTTTTTGAGATTTCTACAAATTTTACGACTTCGATACCTCTTTTATAATGAATTATTCCACTAACATTTACTGAGAAAGTTTCCAAAACTATTTCTCCTGAAAATGTTTTCCAAAATGGGAATTCAATTAAATTAATTCTTACATCTGTTATTTTTTCATTTTCAAAAATATTTAATAATTTTTTATAATCTTTTTCTTTAATTTTTATTGTTCCTTCACAGTTTGATGTGCAATTAGCAATTTGTTTCCAAAACCTTATCATTCGTAACCTGCTTATTTTTAAGCTATTACGTCCTGTGAATTTTTCACTTGATTTTTACCGAACTAAAGGGGGTTTTTAAAATTAAGCATTTTGGAAATTGAAGGTAAAAAAATTCTTTAAAAAAATTTTTATATTACTAATGTTTCTCAATATCCCACAAAATCACTGAGTATATCCCTTCGTTTTCCGCAATGGTAAATGAAATATATAATTTGAAAGTATCAAAAATTACATTACCTGTAATTTGCGGAATTCCGTTGATTATTTCCCAATTGAGTTCGTGAGTAATTGGCATTTTTCTGTGTGTCAGTACTCGGATTAATCTCAGATCGTCCTCAGAAAATTTCAGCCATGTTAGCATATAGATCGGTTGAATCAGCAACACTTGATTGACGAAATTTTGATGATGATTTTTAGCGGATGATGGCGTTCGAAGATCACAGTAATTGAGTTCGACGTAACAGCAATTTCCGATTTGAATTTGATTGTTGATTCACCTTACTGTAACAGACAATCCAGGTCCAAAGTAATCTGCAATCCCACGGTGAAAATCCTTTTTTGTTTCACCTTACCACAAAAAGACGATCCAGTATTTTTCAGAAGATGATTAAAATGGCGTTGAATTATTTTGGCACCAACGTAATTTAATTTAACTTCGAATAATTTCCGATGAACTTTTTGAAAAATTAAACGATAAAAAAAATCAACTGAGTTAACAACTCATAAATTAAATTATACTTCGTAAAAAATTAACTTTTCAAAGAAAAAAGGCTTATAGTTCCCTTAACTTTTAGATACTATAGCAAACAAAAACAAAATGAAAGATTAAGTATCACTCTGTACTAACTGTTCAGGAATTGCAGCTCTGCCTACCATGAAGTGAGGTTGAAATCCAAGGAAAGAAACAAGTTAGTTAGAGATACTGTAATGCAATGATTTTAAGTACAAATTACAAGTTTGAGGAAGATGAACGATCTCCCTCCATTACGAGATTAAAGTTTGAGTGGGAAATGAGTTTCATCGTTCCCGGGTGAACAAATGAAAAAAGTCATGTTTGTTCGCACAACCTGAATAGTGTTAGTTCTCGTTATCGAAAGTAGTTGCGCTAAGTGTTAATGAGCGAGTGTCGGTGGAGTGCAGAACAACAATATTTACACAGTTTGAACAACATTGATACTTGAGTATGCTCCTATTTGATTCTTTTGTTTGATTCTTTGTTTGACTCTTCAATCTTTCTTAAAAGGATAATCATTCTTATCGGTTATCATTCCAATTTTATTTCAATGATGAGTTTCAGTGATCATGTTTAAAAATGAATTCTGTTTCTCTGGAACAGTGTTTTTCTTCAAAATCATTCAAACAAAATGAGAATGAAATAAGTGGTGTTTTATTGGATGTTTTGTAGAATAGAATAATAAACTATTATGGAATAGATTATGAGTTCATGACGTATACTTTGGAAGAAAGTATTTATGGTTCACCGCATCATTATAAATAAAAAATTATTAATTTATTATTTACAAAAAAGTTAAGGATTTCGTAGCTGGAAGTATTTTATATTATATTTATTTACGATGAAAACTAAAACAGAGGAACAATAATCACTTCTCTTAATCTCAAATATTGATAAATGTGAGAAGTAAATATTTCGGTCGAACATTCTCTGTTAGTGTTGTAACGGAAATCCCACCTTTTCTCTTTCTTCATCATCATCACTATCACATTATATATATGTAAGATTGACGTACGTATTCTCTGAATTGTCCGCCAATCTTTATAAAGCTTCGTCGATATAATCTCTCCCTATCTAAACTGGCCTGGCTGAATACGCATGCGAACCATTCTATACCTGTACTACGATAACCGCTGCTGCCTGCCTTCGATTTAAATTTTTTTTCTTTTTCTTTTTCTTTTCTCTTTCTCGTCACGAATGTTTCAATGACGAGTTAATAGTTAATACTTTTTCATTTGCCATATGTTTAAGAGCGTTGCGCTCCAGTATATTGTATATTTGTTCGCGGATTTTCGTACTTTAATTTAGGATTCTTTTTGTACAATAAAGCATCCTTATTCTGTTCGAAATCTGCGCTAATTATTTGTGCTCGATACGGGACTTATAAATCCTAAATTTTCGCGAATTAAGAATCCGTGAAGTTTAAAAATTTTTTCAAAAAAAAAAATACTTTTTCATATTGTTCAAACTTTTTATTGTGCCAAAAAAAGTGCAAAAATGTCGACCGCTATTACAAAAGTGAAGTTTGTGATCGTCCAGGATTCAAGTAGTGCTGATGCAAAAAACAATATTGTCACTGTTCGAGCTATGCAACTACCTGAGGAAGATGAATGGTACTTGTTTCCAAAAGATACATCAGCCCTTGCAGCACATCCTATCCTCGCAGGTAATGAAGCTATAAAAAAAGCAAAAAATGCTATTAAAAAACGTGGTCAATGTAGAACAGTAGCCATCAATCTTACCTAGGATCAGCTTGAATCTTACTTCGACTCTGCTGGAAATCCCACCTGGGGTCAGGACATCTTAGAAACAATACCGTTTTTACCAAAAGACTTCGACTACGAACCACCATCTCCTACTAGATCCGTTGCTTCAATCCAACCAGCTGCAGCAACCACACAAGAGCAACATCCAAAACCACTACAAACAATAATTAAGGATGTAGTTTTGGATGAATTTAATGGCAAATCTCCGAATCCTCGCATCTGGATTAAGTTGTTTGAACACGAATGCGGACGAATACAAGTGCCCACTGACCGTTATCATGAAGCACTCAGGTTATTTCTCGAAGGACCTGCTGAAAACTGGTATACAGCAACTCGCATCACAACCATGTCCACCGATTGGGAATTTTGGAGAAGTTCCTTTGCAGAAACATTCAAAAATAAAGGTTGGAGCGATGTTATGTATGCTTATAGCTACGCGTATATGTCCGGTTCGTTATCAGATTATGCATTAAAAAAATTAAGATTAGTTGTAGAAGTGGAACCGTTAACGCCCGATAGCATTAAGTTAAATTTAATAGTACATGGTCTACCACAATGGGCCAGGGCTAGGTTAGATAGGGGAGAGATAAACACAGTAGGGAAATTACTTCAAAAACTGAATCAGTTTGAAAATACTATTACAAAAAAGAATAATAATAATAATAGTTCGAAACAAAACTCCTCACGTTGGCCTAACTACGCAACAGAACCGTGTGGATACTGCCTAAAAAAAGGAATGAGACATATTCACCTTGAAAACGAGTGTCGCATTAAAAAAGCAGACGAAGACCGCAAAAGAAATAACAGTAATAATAATAATAAAAATGAAGAACGCAAAGAGCGTCCTTTCAAAATAAACTCAACAGAAGTGACAGAAATTCTGGAAAAGGAACAAAAAAATGAATAAGGCCCACACTCATTAAGATACCAGTAGGCATTGAAGGGAAAGAAAAAACAGGATTGTATGACCCAGGTTCCAATGTTTCAGCAATTAAAAAAAATACTTTTGATATCAAAAAAAAAAAAAAAAACAATTCCCGAAAATAAAGAATATCTTACAATGAGTGGTAAGGGCACAATTAAAGAACCTACTGAGTTGAAATTAAAAATTAATGATATAGAGGATAAGTTGAAAACTAATATTATTGAGAATGAAAACTTTAGGGATGATATACTATTAGGGCGAGACGCAATACAAAAATTCCGTCTTAACTGCGACTATACAGGTCACATCACACAAACGCCATTGAAAACTAGGAATTTGAATAATAATAACACTAAAGAACTTGCAACATTGATTAATTGGAATGAAAATATACCGATTCAGTTATTTGAAGCAAAAACGTCTCATTTAGATAGGGAGAAACAAAATCGAATAAAAAACATAATAGATAAATACGGTTTTATTTTTGCTAGAGATCAGTACGATGTAGGTATTGTCTCTGAATACGAAGCATCCATTACATTAATGGAAAATAAATACGTTGCCAAGAAGCCATACAGGTGTTTGTTCGCTGACCAGAAGGAAATTGAGTCACAGGTTTCAGAATTGCTCCATCATGGCATGATTGAGCCTTCTTGCTCGCCATTTGCCAGCCCTGTAACAATGGCTTACAAGAAAACTGGTGAAGATGGTAAAAAAGAGAAAGTACGCATGTGCATTGATTTTTGCGAGCTTAATAAGTTGTTAGTGCCGGAGAGCCAGCCATTCCCTCTGATTGACGATCTTATTAGTCGAACAAGGGGATGTTGTTGGTTCACTGCCATAGACATTAATTCAGCTTTTTGGTCAATCCCGATTAAAATTGAAGACAGACACAAAACTGGCTTTGTGACCCAACACGGTCACTACCAGTGGTATAATATGCCGTTCGGTCTGAAAAACAGCCCGGCAATTTTCCAACGCATCATAACCGGGATTGCTCGTAAATTTAAATTAGAAGAATTTTGCACAGTTTATATTGATGACATTCTAATTTTTTCTAAATCCTTCAATGACGAGTTAATAGTTAATACTTTTTCATTTGCCATATGTTTAAGAGCACTCCAGTATATTGTATATTTGTTCGCGGATTATCGTACTTTAATTTAGGATTCTTTTTGTACAATAAAGCATCCTTATTCTGTTCGAAATCTGCACTAATTATTTGTGCTCGATACGGGACTTATATATATATGTCACACATACACTCTCATCACAAAGTGCCTCCCCTACTATTCTCAATCTGATAACGCTGTTGCTTCGCCATTTTGTATTTCGTTTGTGAAATATATTTTAGTCCGCAATAAAATGTCGTTAAAGTAAAAAGTCTCAAGTTCTTTCGATCCTCGTTCTGTACACCTCACATCATGGTAGCCATCGCTGTGGTAGAACTTTGAGGAGAGACTTGAAAAATCCTGAATTGATGGATAAATAATTTTTTGAATTAATTTACTGTTGTGCAAAAATTTTTTCATGTTTTCTGTTGAGTAATACACAAAGTATTTACCGTGTTTTTTCGAGAAGTTTATACTCAAATTTTAATTTATTTTCAATTTTTGAGAAATTCAAAATTAAATTGAAAATTTGAAGCTGAAGTTCCAGACTTAATAACAGCCAATCCTGGAAGTCATCGAATGCTAAATCCAGTAAAGACAGCCAAAGAGATCGTGAGAACAGCCAAAGGAAACCTACTCCCATCATCGAGGATTCACTGTAGATCCATACATCGAAGACCCAAATTTTTTGGCCAACTCAATACAAAATTCAAGCAGGAAGTACAGCGGTAGCCAGCGGAAAATTGAAAACAGAAATCATTCGTCGACACAACAGAAATAATAAGGTAAAAATTTTTTTGTAAAGGTAATATTTGTTGAAGTTAATTATTTTTCGTGTTTGTGCAATTATTGTATTTGAACTGAGGCAAGAAGAGTAGAAAACCTAATAATCGTTTATGTCCCCTACAATAAATTTGTTTGAAGGAAAAATTGGAGAGTATAATATTGAAAAGGAGGATTTAAAGGAATTAATAAAAAAGTTTGAAGGTGAAAAAGTGATTGATATAAAAATTGAAACTTATAATTTACCATATGTTAAATATTTCACGGGAGAGATAATATTGGAATCATTTGTAGTAGACATATCCGGAAGAATCGAAGACATTAGCAGTTTAAAATATATTAAAATTTTAGAATCGTCAGTAAATTATTTTTTGAACAGAATTTACAGTTCTGAAAAATCGAAGGATAAATTTATGAACAGATTCTTTAATTAATTAAATAATAAAAACTGGATAGTAACGAAATAAATAAAAAAGAGAATAGAGAAAAGGAACTAGAAAAAACGAATAAAAAAGAGGAAAAATTAATAAAACAAATTGAAAAAGGGTCAACAGATAATAAAATATATATAGCTATAGTTAATAGTGAAAATAGTGTGTTAGGTTTTAGAAAAATCGAAGAAAATATGGCATCTCCAAATGAAATTAAACCCATACAAGCACCCTTGGGAAAAGTATTCAATAGGAAATATTACTTAGACTGGCGTAGGATGATTATTTCAGCCATAAGGGGAGCTGTATACTACGATATTTTCGGAAAACACAAATTTTTACAATCATATATTAATCACATAGATGATCTAAATTTCAGACCCGATATGGATATGATGAATTATTGCAAAATGCAAGATAATGCTAAAGCATTTGTATTGGAAAGAGTGTCAAATGAAATTACTAAACAAATAAGGGACTGTAATACTGCAATTTTAATGTTAAAAAAATTAGATAATATTTATGACACTAAAACTTCAGTCACAGCTAACATGGCAAAGGCAAAGTGGATGGAATTTAGATTTCAACCCGGAGGAAATATGAAAGGTTTTTTGAAAAAATGGGATGAATTAGTAACCGACGTAAGAGACAGTGGTAAAGAAGTTACTGAAGCAGAAGAATTGGAAAATTTGCAATTAGCTTTATGCTACGAGCAGGCAATTGCAAAAATGCAATTCGAAAATTTACCTCCAAATGAAAAAAATATAGATAACTTTAAGAGAATATTGAGAGAGGACTCTGACCAAAAATTTAGGGATCAGACCTTAAAAAAGCAGAATAATAATAATAATAATCAATCAAACAATAATTTTAGAAATAATGGAAATAACAATAGATATAATTATAGGGGAAGATATAATAATTATAGAGGTAGGAATAACTATAGAGGTAATGGCAATGGTCATAATGGATATAGAAATGGTAATAGAAATAATTTTAATAGTAATGGTAATGGTAATGAAATAAACCAAAACCAAAATAATAATACGAGTAATAATGATAATAATAATAATGGAAAATATAGAGGAAATAATTATAGGGGTAACTCGAATTATAGAGGTAATAACTATAGAGGAAATGGTAGAAATTACAATCAAAATAATACGAAATGTTACAAATGTGTGCAATTTGGGCACATAGCAAAAAATTGTGGTAATAATAATCCACAACTAAATAATAATAATGATAATTCTAATAATACTCAAGGAAATTATCCCCCAAAAACAAATGTAAATCAACCTAATAATAACAAAAAGGATAATGCGGAATAGCAAGTGAAAATGTCTTGCATGATCAAAAAATTTAATCAAAATAATAACGAATGGTTGTTGAATGAATTAATTAATAATAATAAAAATTATAATAATGAAAATTATACAATGTTGAATCACAAAGCTATTTTGGATGGGGCTGCAAAGGTACATCTAACGTCTGATTTTAATAAATTAGTAGATGTTAAAAAATTTGTAACTCCAATAAAATTGCAATGTGCGGGAAAAAATACTTTTTTATACGCCACTCATACAGGTAGGATGATGATCAAAGTTGAAAATCTTAATAAAATTCAGTCATTGATAGAATTGAATGATGTCCATTATGTGCCGGATCTGAACCTAGATATTATTTCAGCAATAAAAATAACAAACACTGGAATAATCAATATCGATCAACAAAAAGATATTGCAAATATATACTTCATTGAAAATGCAGAAATAATTATGACTGCAAAAAAGGAGGAAGGAATTTTTTATATATATTACAATATCGAAAATAATAATAAAACACTAATAGAAAATAGTAATAGGAATGCTCAAAATATAATATGTACCCCAGTCACTCAGAATATAGACGATGAATGGGATGATTTTACAGTAGAACTAGAAATTCAAGATGATGATACGAATACTGAATCACCTCAGGGGGGTGAAAATGAGGAAATAATAGAAGAAAGAAATGAAAATAATATCGATAATAATAAAACACAAATAAATAATAATATTAATAAAAAATTGATAATACATAGGAGGCTTGGGCAATTAAATGCCAGATATCTGCAAAAATTAAAAACTTTAGCAGTTGGCATTCCCGAAAATATAAACTTTAGGGATGAAGATTTTGTAAATTGCCAAATATGTTGTATTGCCAATAACTCAAGATTAGGGCATACAGGAATTAGGACTAAACCAACCAGGAAATTGGAGATAGCATCCTCAGATATTATAGGTCCATTTACACCCTCTGTGGCAAACCAAAAATATATTTTAACATTCATAGACCATTTTTCTAAATACACTTTTGTCATGCCTATTGCCAATAAGAGCCAAGTGACAAATGAATTTAAAAATATTATAGTATCAATGAAAAACAAATTCCCTGAATACCCTATAGGTACTATAAGATGTGATAATGCGAAGGAATATACAGATGCCAAAATAATAAATTATTGTAATGAGATTGGCATAACAGTGGATTATGTGGTACCGTATTCACCAGAGTTAAATGGTATTGCCAAAAGGCAGAATCAAACTTTAATGAGGAGAGTACGAGCCATGTTAATTGATGCCAATCTTGACATAAAATATTGGTCCTATGCTGTGGTTACATCAGCTTATTTAATTAATAGATCCCCCACAAAAGCAAATGAAGGATTTAAAACACCCTATGAATTGATCTATAGGAAGAAACCAAATTTAATAAATCTTAAAGTCTTCGGGGCATTAACATATAGACATATACCTATGGAAGTCAGAAGACAGAATGCTACAAAGGCAAAATCAAAATCAAAAAATAAAATCAACCCGAAACTAGCACATAGGGCAGAGAAAAATATAATGATGGGCTATACAAATACGGGATACTGTCTTAGAGACTCCCATAACACAAAATCATATATTTCATGTGATGTAAAAATGGACGAAACACAAAATATAAAATCATTACAAATAAATAATAAACCCCTAACAATAAAATCAGCAGATTATGAATATGATTTAGGGATAATCAAGCCAATTATTATGAATGTCAACATTAAATACAATAAAATATATAGAGAGGATAATATTCCAAAAACCTTTTCTGAAATAAATACAAACCCATTTAGGGAGGATTGGATTAAGGCCATAAATGACGAATTCAATTCTCTCGATGACATGAAGGTATGGGAAATAGTAGATTACAATCGCCAGAAACTTATAGATACGAGATGGATTTTTACAATAAAATTTGATGAATTTGGTAATCCAAAACCAAAAGCGAGACTTGTGGCGAGAGGTTTTAAAGATCGAACCGAATATGGTATTGCCAAAACCCATGGCCCGGTAGCATCAATTAAAACTATAAGATTGTTATTATCTATAATTAATAAAGAAAAACTAATGATGGAACAATATGATGTGAAAACCTCATATTTAAACTCACCAATAATAAAACCTATTTCTGTAAGGAGACCTGAAGGGATAAATATAAATACAAACCACGTACTCGAATTAAAAAAATCAATTTATGGATTGAAAACATCCAGCAAATCGTGGTATGACTTATTGGACATGAAAGTGAAGGATATGGGCTTTACTAGAACCAAAAGTGATAGATGTTTTTATACAATAATAAATAATGATGAAAAAATATATTTTTTAACATATGTGGACGACATATTAATTGCGTCAAACTCGCAGCTATCCATTACAAAAATAAATGAGGAATTGTAAAAAGACTTTACAATTACCATAATAAATAATACTAGATTCTTTGTAGGTCTAGAAATAATAAGAAATATCGAAAACAATACAATAATACTCTCACAATATAAACATATAGACAAAATGCTAAAGAAATTTGGTATTTCAGAATTAAAAAACACCAATACCCCTATGGAAACAGGCTTGAAAATAGATAAAATAGAAAATGGTAGAGACGATACTGAATATAGGTCAATGATAGGAGGGCTATTATATTTAGCAAGACTTACAAGACCGGACATATTGTTCCCAGTCAATTTGTTCTCCCATTTTCAAAATAATTCTAATGACACACTCAAGAATTACAAAAAAAGAATTTTTAGATACGTCAATACAACAAAAAATTATAATATAATATATAAATCGGAAGGGGATGGCATACAGGCTTATATTGATGCCTCATATGCACCCCAAGTCGACGAAACAAATATAGAATTAAATAATCTCAAAAAGGGTAAGTCAATAACTGGATTTATGTTATTTGCTAATGGAGACTTGGTGGAGTGGAATTGCTCTAAGCAAACCATTCACGCCTCATCAAGTACTGCAGCAGAAATAATTGCAGTTTTTGACACCTTGGATACAGTAAAAGTTATACAACACATGAATTATGAAATTTTTGGGGAAAAATTGATCGTAGATATAATGGAAGACAATATTTCAACACAAAAAATATGTTCAGGGGGTAGTCAGAAAAAATCTAGAGCTCTAATGATTAAATGCTACTCGATATTAGAAGTATTAGAAGAAAAAATAATATTTTTAGAACTGTGAGTTCTGAAAATCAATTGGCCGACATTTTGACCAAATCTTTGGATCGTTCAAAATTCGAGAATATTATTGTCAAAATATTGAATGACACTAATATATACACATAATATAATAATAATTCGTTTATTTCAAATTAATAATATGTTGGAAATTTTCCCTTCAAAATACAAGTCGTACCAAGTCCAAAATATAAGTCGTAACATGAAAATAGTTGCTGAAAAATTAATCTTCAATTATTACAAAAATAGTACTTAACAATACCTTTTACTAGAAAATTCTTGCAAGAAATAGATACTCGATTTCTCGAAAATTGCAACAAAGAAAACAACATTAAAATCGAGCAAGAATAAACCCTACAATTCGCATAATAAAAACCCTATACTTTTTCAAACAGGCGTGAGAGAAATACACGAAATATTTCCACAAGAATGATGAAAGAAAATCCACCAACAATAAACACAATAAAGATTAAAACCTATGACATGACCACAATTAAGATAAATCAAAAAGGTTGCCTTATCGTAAAACATGTTAGACGCTAGTTCAAATACAATAGCAACATAGGAAAGATAATAAACGATGCAACGTATATTATTCTACAATCCTCTACATGTCATACTATTTAGATAACATACGAAACGTAACGTTCTTTCAAATTCAACGAACTTGTAATTGGAAATACCTTTGTCAATTTTTTTTCTTTTTCCCTTTAATGTAATATATGTTCGTGAATATTTTTTTTCCTTTTTATTTTTTTTCTCTCTATTCGAAATATACGATGAATGAATCATCTCATATACACAATATTTGAATATTTTTTTTGCATGTTACCAATTTTTATACTTTAATAATTTTTTTTGCATACTACCATTTTTATATCATATATTAATATTGAATATTACAGGCATGTTACCATAGTATTTATTTATTGTATTTATTTATCTTATTCGATTAATTTTTTTTTTCTTCGAAGCACAGCATAACAAAATTATTTTACGAACCAAAGTTACCACAATAATGTTCGAATAATACGATGTCAATAATTTTTTTTTATTTTTTATTATGCATATATTATTTTTGTACTTAAAATTTTTTCAGAAATAATAATAATTTGTTTACTTTCAGCGTACAGTATTATGAAGAACTCAAACAGTAAAATTTCAGGGGGGTGTTGTAATGGAAATCCCACCTTCTCTCTTTCTTCATCATCATCACTATCACATTATAAAAACGATACACCGAAATATAATGAAAACACTTACATATATGTCACACATACACTCTCATCTCGAAGTGCTTCCCCTACTATTCTCGAACCGATAACGCTGTTGCTTAGCCATTTCGTATTTCGTTTGTGAAATATATTTTAGTCCGCAATAAAATGTCTAAAGTAAAAAGTTTCAAGTTCTTTCGATCCTCGTTCTGTACGCCTCACATCAGTTAGTAAACGATTGACGAATGAATCGTTCGTTCACCGTTGTTGTTCAACCTGCGAATATATCACATTCCGTAGGACAACATTTTTTTGCCTAATTTCTCTTATCACCCAAATCACTCCGCATATAATTAACTTTAGTAAGAAATAAGAATAAGAAAAGATTAATGAATTGAATTGAAATCATCTCGAAAGAGGAACACTTGTTTTGTGTCTGCTCTTTTTGAAGCTTCAATTTTTAGTTTTTCTCGTCATCATGAGCTAAGTTTTAAGTTCACATTGATGTGCTCCTTCGTTCGTTGAAATTGAAATGATTGTCCGAGCTTGTTGTCCCAATACACTCAATAGTTGTCCGATTGATTTCTCGTAAAATTAAAGTAAATATGTAATATTTTAGTACCTGAAATCCGGTGTTCACTTAGCTACACAATGACCTTAACGTGGATACCGTGGCCTATTTTGTTAGCCTTCATTTGTGGAATTATTTTTCTATTTGTAATTGAAGTTATTATCATATATTACTTGTTTTTCCGTAACACAAATAATAACAGTAATCTATCTAGTGCGCCTTCCGTCGATGCTTACACTTTTCCAGAACAGTTGCTGGAGGTAAATTTCCTGTGTACTTGACTCGCATCAAATCAGTGTGTAATTGTTATTTCTTTATTATTCTAGATCATTACCGAGAAACTAGGAGATAATAGTTCCGGCGGAACTGTTCTCCTGAATTTATTACTACAATTTTGGTTCCGTGAAAACAGATACGATGTCCATACGTTGACTGCAATTGCTAATAAAGCAAATTCCGAACTGAAGGAATTATTATCTAATACTTCTCTCGGACGAATTTTTAGTAGTTTGAAGGTAATATAAATCGGTAATCTCAGGTGGAGAATTACTGATTAAATTTTCAGCCTAAATGTGTCTCCTTTGTTGAACAATGAAACTGCATCAAAAGTAATGAATGACAGCTGTTTTTTTTCTGAACTGTATTTTATTTCTCTCTTTTACCATTAACGTAGCTCAATTCTTGCAAAAATTAATTAACAATTTAATTTTCGACCAAAAATTTCCAAAATCTGTTTGTATTATGCCTGCATCACAATTAATAAATGTGTAATATTATGAAAAATAAAATAAAAAATTTCGAATCAACTACCATGGAAAGGTTAATACAGTTTTATGGTAAAGTGAAAAATTAAACGTCAAATCTAACATTAATACAGACGTAATAGAAAATCAAACACCTTTTTTTCAAGATTAATATTTCCTCCTTCCCAGCATGAATTTCCTAACAATTTCCTTCAGTCTCTTGAATTATAGTATTGTTTTTAAAAATAAGTTCTCATTAGAAATAATGAAAGCCCTATTGTGCACTAAAAAGTGAGTAATGTTTTGTAGATTTTATATGAAAAACTTTGAATTTTTTTTTCTTGTAACTAAGTTAGGCCTGTCTCCTTTTAACAGAGAAATTAAATATGTTATTCTTAGAAATGTTGCTAAGAGACTGAGCTAAAACTACTTTACCCTCATCAAATATAACTTTCAAGTCAGAGTCTTTGAAAAGTTTGTAGGTTTCCTTTTGAAATTTTTAGCTCCACCATTTAGTTATTTTTTTCTCGAATTTTAATGATAGATTATACTTTGTCCAATTATATTTGTTTCTACTGACTTTTTTTTTAATGTTACTATTGTAATCCTCTGTGTATTGCGTGCTTAGTAATTCTTCGAATTTGGTCTTTCATATTGATAACTGAGTTTACAAATTTTATCAGTCAGTTATGTTAACAAAAGTTAAATCAAGTAATGTAACATTGCGTCCGCTTAAAAAGATGTGATTAATTCACTCGTGATATTAAATTGAATTTCAGATTCATGACGTAGAATTAGGTTCAGAGTCCCCCACAATCAGCTCCGTATCCTTACAAAAAGTGGATGTGAACAAAGAACTGAGTACACTAAATAGTTTTGTCTTTGAATTCGACATTAACTACGTCGGTGGATTTTATATGGCAATTGAGGCGCTAATGAAGTTCAATTCAAATGCCGCCTTCGTTTCGGTGAAAGGTATTTGATCTTAAGGTGTACCAACGTTAATAATTATTAAATTCATATTTGTTTGACTTTCTTTACATTATTTATTTTAGTTGTGAAATGTATCGGTCGAGTGCGTGTAGAATTTACCCGTACACCATATACGTACTGGTGTATGAGTTTTGTTAGCCCTCCCGAATTGGAGCTCACAGTTGAATCAAAATTAGAGGGTCATAGCGTTCCACAGTTGAATAGAATTATTGGCATACAGGTATATTGGTTTTTCTTCTTG
>WOFM01000363.1:0-37236 GCA_011428145.1 Ericerus pela | reverse complement strand
ATAAGAATAAGAAAAGATTAATGAATTGAATTGAAATCATCTCGAAAGAGGAACACTTGTTTTTTGTCTGCTCTTTTTGAAGCTTCAATTTTTAGTTTTTCTCGTCATCATGAGCTAAGTTTTAAGTTCACATTGATGTGCTCCTTCGTTCGTTGAAATTGAAATGATTGTCCGAGCTTGTTGTCCCAATACACTCAATAGTTGTCCGATTGATTTCTCGTAAAATTAAAGTAAATATGTAATATTTTAGTACCTGAAATCCGGTGTTCACTTAGCTACACAATGACCTTAACGTGGATACCGTGGCCTATTTTGTTAGCCTTCATTTGTGGAATTATTTTTCTATTTGTAATTGAAGTTATTATCATATATTACTTGTTTTTCCGTAACACAAATAATAACAGTAATCTATCTAGTGCGCCTTCCGTCGATGCTTACACTTTTCCAGAACAGTTGCTGGAGGTAAATTTCCTGTGTACTTGACTCGCATCAAATCAGTGTGTAATTGTTATTTCTTTATTATTCTAGATCATTACCGAGAAACTAGGAGATAATAGTTCCGGCGGAACTGTTCTCCTGAATTTATTACTACAATTTTGGTTCCGTGAAAACAGATACGATGTCCATACGTTGACTGCAATTGCTAATAAAGCAAATTCCGAACTGAAGGAATTATTATCTAATACTTCTCTCGGACGAATTTTTAGTAGTTTGAAGGTAATATAAATCGGTAATCTCAGGTGGAGAATTACTGATTAAATTTTCAGCCTAAATGTGTCTCCTTTGTTGAACAATGAAACTGCATCAAAAGTAATGAATGACAGCTGTTTTTTTTCTGAACTGTATTTTATTTCTCTCTTTTACCATTAACGTAGCTCAATTCTTGCAAAAATTAATTAACAATTTAATTTTCGACCAAAAATTTCCAAAATCTGTTTGTATTATGCCTGCATCACAATTAATAAATGTGTAATATTATGAAAAATAAAATAAAAAATTTCGAATCAACTACCATGGAAAGGTTAATACAGTTTTATGGTAAAGTGAAAAATTAAACGTCAAATCTAACATTAATACAGACGTAATAGAAAATCAAACACCTTTTTTTCAAGATTAATATTTCCTCCTTCCCAGCATGAATTTCCTAACAATTTCCTTCAGTCTCTTGAATTATAGTATTGTTTTTAAAAATAAGTTCTCATTAGAAATAATGAAAGCCCTATTGTGCACTAAAAAGTGAGTAATGTTTTGTAGATTTTATATGAAAAACTTTGAATTTTTTTTTCTTGTAACTAAGTTAGGCCTGTCTCCTTTTAACAGAGAAATTAAATATGTTATTCTTAGAAATGTTGCTAAGAGACTGAGCTAAAACTACTTTACCCTCATCAAATATAACTTTCAAGTCAGAGTCTTTGAAAAGTTTGTAGGTTTCCTTTTTGAAATTTTTAGCTCCACCATTTAGTTATTTTTTTCTCGAATTTTAATGATAGATTATACTTTGTCCAATTATATTTGTTTCTACTGACTTTTTTTTTTAATGTTACTATTGTAATCCTCTGTGTATTGCGTGCTTAGTAATTCTTCGAATTTGGTCTTTCATATTGATAACTGAGTTTACAAATTTTATCAGTCAGTTATGTTAACAAAAGTTAAATCAAGTAATGTAACATTGCGTCCGCTTAAAAAGATGTGATTAATTCACTCGTGATATTAAATTGAATTTCAGATTCATGACGTAGAATTAGGTTCAGAGTCCCCCACAATCAGCTCCGTATCCTTACAAAAAGTGGATGTGAACAAAGAACTGAGTACACTAAATAGTTTTGTCTTTGAATTCGACATTAACTACGTCGGTGGATTTTATATGGCAATTGAGGCGCTAATGAAGTTCAATTCAAATGCCGCCTTCGTTTCGGTGAAAGGTATTTGATCTTAAGGTGTACCAACGTTAATAATTATTAAATTCATATTTGTTTGACTTTCTTTACATTATTTATTTCAGTTGTGAAATGTATCGGTCGAGTGCGTGTAGAATTTACCCGTACACCATATACGTACTGGTGTATGAGTTTTGTTAGCCCTCCCGAATTGGAGCTCACAGTTGAATCAAAATTAGAGGGTCATAGCGTTCCACAGTTGAATAGAATTATTGGCATACAGGTATATTGGTTTTCTTCTTGGTTTTGTTTCCGTCGATGTTACATGTTAAGAACTTGATGTGTTTCCTCACTTTCACCGCCTGTAGCTAAGGCGCAGAATCAATAGAAAATTTGTGATGCCATTTTACAAAATACGTTCGAAACCGTTTCTGCCCACCCATAATATGATTAATTTTGAAGACAACGTAAACGAGACTGTGCCTACTGGAAAATTACATATCACGGTATTATCAATGACTAGAATTGCGAAGCACAGTGGCTCCATATCTTGTACCCTTTTATTAGGTAATCATTTACCCATTTGTCCTTCAGTTATTTGATTTCGTTGTTTCTTGATTATTTTAACTAAATACTTTTTCAGATTCAAGCCCTTGGATAGAAGATGTGCAATCGACAACAAACCAATTATACATTTTACAATTATTTCGTAGACCAAATCGAGTAAATATAACGATTTTTTCTCGTTCATTTTTTGTAATTCTTGATATCTCTTTTTCTTAATACAAATTAACAGTACCTACTCAGCGAATTTTTTCATTAAGAATTTTTAAATTTGAATTCATTTGAATTGTGAAAGTAAATGATCGCAAAAAAAATGAATTTGTTAGATACCTTATCAAGTTAAAATTTTTGAAGCCAAAATTCTGCAATTTCTTTTTTGAAAGTACCATTCGTATCGCGTCGAAATCTAATTTAACTATTGAAGTACAATACGTTTCTGTTTTAAACATCACTGATATTTTTTTCATATACGAACGTATAAACAACTTTCGTCTTTGAATCATTGGTAGTGAGTTTTTTCATATTTCATCAAAGTTAGCTCTATTTTTATGCTGAAAAGTGCATAAAATTTATGATTTCTATGAAGTCTTGGATGTTACGATATTTTGAATAGTGTCAATCATGAGATTTTAAAGCCAGCATTGAAAGTTTCTTGTTGAGTTGTTCGTCGGAAAAACCTTTGTTGAATCAATTTCGTTTTTTTCTGCCCGTAATTAGAAATTTTTTTTAAAATTGATGGAAGGATAAATTCTAATCAAAATAATCCGTGCATTAACAGCTAAGTATTTCTAAATACCTTTATTTGACATTTGGTGTCGATGTGTTCTCGACGGTAAATATTTGTGTGACGATGCGATCGTTTACATAGCATTAGGATGTTAGTTTATTCGACTTTGGTCACAATTTTTACGGAATTTTTATCTTTTTCTCGCCAAATTTTGTATTCGAAGAAATAATACAATAGTCGAGATCATAATTTTATTTTCGTGCTACAGGATGTTTCGACAACAGAGAATCGTAAATTGTCAACCGGCTCGTTATGGTACGATCGCCATCAAGATGGATTAAGGCAAAGACTAAAATCGATGACAGGACAGGAGGAGCCGTGCCAAATTGGTTGGAAACCCCTTTTATTTAAAAAGGACTTAAAAATCGCTCTTTTAATTTAATATTTTAATTATTCTTGTGTTATGCAGACGAAATAACTCGAAGGAAATCGTTTACCGACACTACGACATCGTTTCACAAACTGATTACTGATAATATTAGTCAGCTGGAGCAAGAAGAAAGTAACGTTAGACAAACGAATAAAGTTCCTTATTCCGAGGTGAGACTTTATTTTTGTGCTGTCCGATATGCTCGATGGTATTCGGTTATTAAAACTTTATTCATATTACAGTTGATAACGTTCAACGAACAATTCAAATTTGTTACTGGAGCATCGAACTTGCTACGGTATTTAAATATACTGGTGTGGAATCATTTAGAGGAAACTCAAATAGAAAATTTAATAGGCTATGTTAGTGTTCCGGTAATAAACTTAACACAGCCTGGTATCGGTCGGAAACATCGAATTTTCTATTTGCATCCCCCTAATCAAGTCAGGTAAAATAATTTTTTTTTCTCTGAATTTTTTCCCAGATATTTTGAGAAAATTTCGCTAATTAGCTGGAAGTTTGAAATATTAAAACTTTAATAACTATGCGCAATGCTAATACAATAAAACTCAATTAAATTTCTGAAGCACCTCTTCAAAGCACCCCTTGGGAATCAAGTAATTTTGTAGCGAAAAGTAAATTGTCACGTAAAGATACAATTATAAGGGTCTACCGAACTTTCATCCAGCAGTTTGTTTTCTGATTTTCCAAAATCGTTTTGACTTATAAATAATTTTTGTTTTCTGTTTGGTAGGAATCAAGATTATGCCTCTCTATCATCTCATCCTGGTTTCATTCCTTCTTTATGTTACGGTGACGTCACTCTCGGTGTTAAGTTCTCATCGTTGTCGGCCCCAACACCATCGGTTTCGTCCAACGAAAGTACACCAGTATCTTTGTCACCTACAAAGAATGTGAAACCACCTATACTAATCGAAACCACTGCCAATTTGTCTTACATCGACTCTGAATTAATTTTAAGTGTTCATGAATTCGACCGAGTCATTATTAATAAACAGACGAAATGCGGATTTTGCCAAAAGAAGGTATGTATAAAATATACTGTTATTCGTTTAACTACGTTTTTATTATTAATACATTATGGACCTTAATTTCTCCCGCAATTTTTGTGTGCAAAACTGTAGGTTGTAGGCTATTTTTAGCGCTTTTTTTTTTTTTTTTCTAAATTAAAGTATCAGTTCTCGCTCGTTGATTTTTAAAGTTGAATCAAATTCATATAAGCTGTTTAATCATACTTAGTAACCCCTGAATGCTACAAACGGTGTAATTTCTTACATTAATTGAAAGTTTAATTAATCTAAAACAAAGATGTTTACCCTAACTTGTATTTTCCTCAAAAACTGAGTAAATTCTATTAACAATTGAAACATATTAAACTAGTTACAATCGTTAAATGTTGTTGCCACTGGGTTTTTGCTCAGTCAAATTTCACAGCGATGTGACCAAATATCAATGTGTATTGATAATTTCATAAAATATGTTTAAACAATTCATGCACACAATTACTAAAGAATGAATAAAGAAAGAATAATTCATTAATCAATTAATAATTATTATTAACCATTAATTCATTATTCATTCATTATCATTTAGATTTCTTACATCAACGAATTTCACAATAGCGCTCCAAACAATAACAAAGGAAACGATATAGATTAGCGCTTTGGGAAAACCCCACCCCCCAAATAAATGGCCCGTGATAATAATGATGTAATAATGTATAAATTTTATTTTCACCGTTGAAAAACAAAACCTAGAACAGGCTAAACAAAAAAAAAAAAAACGGGGATTTTAATAGGGTTTTGTTGCTCTTCATGCAAAAACACTGTAAATTAATGTGGTTGAGATTATACTCTGTTCCAAAAGAGAAACGCCATACGAACCAAAGTTTTGAAACTTAATTCTACAGCTTCTGCAGCTCACTGATCACGATGAAAGATTATAAATATTTTCAGGTAACCCTTCTGTTATATTTTCGTAAGATCCATCGAATCAACTAAAATATCTTTTTTGCAACACCCACCCCAAAAACAAATCTTTTAATGCGTATTAACTAGGTAAAATTGGAGATTCTACCAGAATGTTAAAAAATAAAAATACGCGCATGCGCAGCTTAAAACTTGATTAGATTTAAATCGTTTTTTTTTCCTGCGCATGCCCACTATATCTTATCTAATATGAAATTTCTTCTCTTCCTAAATTCGTAAAAAACTGATTGTCAAGTTGCCATTTCAACTGAACACATTTCAATTTTTAAAAAACTTCTTATATTTTACCTTCTGCCTCTATTTAAGCCAGAGATCTGAGGTTGATGCTGCTGGATAGCTGGAGTTGATACTGCTGAAAAGAAGAGGAAATTCACTTGAATCTACATTCGATCAAAATTTGTATTCTTTCTTAGCTACTTGAGAATAAGCGAATGAAAAAATGAAAATTAATGAAAAATTTACAATTTTTGTACTGGATACCATTTCAAAGAATTTTTTCTCGGTGAATTTTTTTTTTTTGGGGATGGGAGAGAATGTTGCAAAAAATAGTGTTTGATACTACTCGTGCGTGCTACTCGAGTGATTTTTACGACACGAACCGAATAAAATCACCTACTGTACGCACTTGTATCGCAAATAACTAATCTTCGTCATTGTAATTGTTCTACCATTCGTAATCTTGAACTTATTCTCGCTGAAAACATTCCGAAAAAGTATGAAAGTACCCACAAGGTGGCATTGAAAACTTATAAAGCGTAGTTCCTTGTAAACTTTTAAAACTCTCCGGTGAAATTTTGATAAAATGATTGACTCAAATGAAACTGCATTATTATTGGTTGTATTGTAATTTTATTTGTCCCATATGAATCGCGCTTTAGTCGAATGAAACAAAATTTAATCAACAAACAAAGTTTCTTAAAATATCTCGCAATGCATTTCTGCGATCAAAGAAATTCATAATTAATTTTATCGCTGATGTAAATCATTATTTCAGTAAAATGATATCTCCTCGTATCCCCTTTCTAGATCTGGTTGAAAGAAGCGTCACGCTGCATCAAATGCAGTTTAATATGCCACAAAAAATGTGTCGCAAAATGTGAAAAAAGTTCAGAATGCCGAATAACGATCAACGAAGACGTACCTCTCGATGACACTATTGAAGTTGCTGAGCCAGCTATAAATTTGAATCCGGAAATAATTACGACGGCTCCTGACAACAACGGAGTATGTTAAGTATTTTATAATAAGTATATGCAAAATGTAACTTGGACGAAATATTTTTTATTTCGTATTAGGGTGTTTGATGGGCTGATAGGCACTTTATAGTGATGGCGTTTGTTAGACATTTAGTACTGTGCGAGAGAGAAAGGATTAGAAAAAAAAATTCTCAATAAAATAGTTGAATTCTTTTTTCGGGCCTATCAAACATTGTATAACATTCAAATTTAAGAAGATTCTTTGAATATATGAAAATTTGTGTAAAAATACCACTGATTTTTGGTTGAGGATGCTTTTTAATTTTTTGTGAACTTTGGTTGCATTGTCTCTCGATTTTTCACTAAACCGAGCAATATCATTGACGTCACTCAACCAAAGATTATGAATTGATTGAAAAAGGTCATTGATTCGTATTGTAGTAGAGCCTGAAATGCTCAGTTTTAGAATTTAATTTATGTCTGACATTCGAATGAAAAAGACAGTTTCACGAAAATCGAAAATCACAGAACCATTTCGCAACCCACCAAAAAGGTAGGGGGTAGTTGCCTGCAGAAATTATTTTTTCCACTTTTCCAGAGACTTAGTCATTTGTTCATATTATAAAATTGGTTTATTACAGTGCCTGTATAGAAACATTCTCCATCAAAACATTTTTGTTTTTAGTTACCTGAACAGAAATTTTTCATTCTTACGCTCATGCCAAGTTGCAGTGATGCCTTGTCTGAACTGTAATCGCCTAACTGTTTTTAAAATGAAACGACTTATTTATTTATTTTTATTTATTTTTGGCTTCAAAAATCAATTGAACGATGAGTCCATTGTAAAAAAAGGTTGATGTGAGTCAATTTAGATTGATGTAGATGACATTAGGGTCATTAAGTTTTATAAAATTATTTTTTCTATGAAGCCATTATTCATGATTCTGTATATTTATCGTGAAATTTGAGATCAGTGACACGTGAGACCGTCATCAAAAATAAGAAACGTTAAAAAAAAATTCTTTGAATCCACTTTGTCCCTTTTTTCTCGTCACGAACATCGATAAAATATTACCTCAAAAAATCCTTCAAATGTGGTCGCAGAATGTTAAAAAATCATGAGGCTTGTTACTCGAGATCTCTGAATGGCCCTAAATTTTACTGCAGTTCGTCAAAGAAATTGCAAGTTTTCCGATCAATTTGTCCCTCAACATCTATCGTAAATGTTTTTTGTCGTTAATGCAGTCACCGTCGTTGAGTAAGAACAAACTGAGCTCGTTTCTGGCTAATGTGAAGGGCATTCGACGATCTGGTTCGGCTTCTAGTCTAGCGCCGCCAATACACGGTGACCTCTCTCTCAGCCAGCCCCACAGTTTACCTCAAACGCCTAACCATTCGCCGTTCCCGAGCCGAAAAGTTTGTATTTTTAGGCGCTTTAATTAGTTCCCCGAACTCGACAATGATTTCATTAGCGATTAACAAATGATTTTTGTAGTCTTCGGTGATCGCAAACGACGTTAAACTGTTCCAAAGCGAAGCTGTGGACGACGAAGTGGAAAAAGCGCTCAACCATTTAATATCGCAGCCACAAAGCGAACAATTTTTGGAGTCTGTGAAGAGTAGTGGCAAGAAACTATGCATAGAATTATCTCCAGGAAAACGGGAGAATCGTATCAATGAAATGGTGAGTTTTGCTTGAAAATTTATTAGGCTGTACTTCAAATGGTATGTCACCCTGGCTTTAATGTTACCTGAGTAAAAAATTTTTTAGTCTGTGCGGTTTGTGTTGAATAAAAATTTTCTACTCTTTTCATGCGTGTCCTTCAGATTGTGTGATTTCCTAACTCCTGATCTCCTCTTATGAACAATTTTTTCTATATTTTCAATATTAAAGAGTACGGTATGTTACCCTTGATGGATATTTTTATGGGCGTGACTCATTTTTATAAAATTGGTCTCATTTATCGTTTAATCAGTAATAAATTAGAATTGGGAATATTTTATGTCAATAATCATTGTCTCTGTTAATTTTGAGCCATGACATTGTCTTACAGCCCTCTTAATTTAAATTTTTTTATTTACAAAAAATCGAATATCGATGGAAGATTTTCATTAGTTTTAAATTATTGATCTATTTAATTGGGTTTGAAAAAATTAAGAGTCCATATGCCCCGTACACATCCAATAAAATTATGGAACCTTCGTGTTATCAACTTACTGGTATTACTTGAAACAAGGGTACAGATATATTTACAAAATACTTTCCCCCATCCTCTTCATTATCTTCAAAAATATTATTTCGATAACACAACTTATGAATCATATTTGGGACTTGACTCCAAGCAATGTGATAAAACTTGAACCCTTTTCCTAACTATCTGAGGTGTAATTAAATCTCTCTTGCTATTAAAATCCATTAGTTTCTTGTTTATTTTTTCAAGGATTTAGCTCATTTAATAGCGACATTTTATTTTGATGTACAGATATCGAAAATTAAAGTAGCCATAGACCTCGAAATCAACACTTATGGCAGTCTTGAAGAACAAAAAAAACAAACAACCGACACGCACCAATTAGCCAAGCTGAGTTTTCAAATTGGAAAATGCGAAGAACGATTGCAAGGACTGAGAAACTTGTTACTGCATTGTTGCTCTGGTTTGAAAGATTCTCAATACACGTCTGAAATACCGAAGTAATGAGGTTTTTTTTTTTTTTAAACTGCACGTTTTTCATGAATTCTCATCTTGATCTTGAACGTGTGCCACCATTGAGGGCGAAGATTTTTACGTCCAACATTTTCAATACTCGGTGCGAAATACGTATAATTTACTTTTAGATTACGTTTTTCTGTCTCTTTCACGCTCATTAGTTTGTTTGTGGCGTCAATTTATTAGGATTTGGGGTGTTGAAATTTACATATCAGATAAACTATAGGGTTGTTTTTAAAGCGAATGTTCTTAAAATGCGTCGCGTTCTCGTGTGTCGCTTTTCGAGTTCTCTTTTATTCTATCAATGCTGAGTGATAAATGTTTTGTCTTAATACGTCCCACATTATTCTTAAGTTAGACCATTCCCGCTGCAAATCATTCGTAAAACTATCAACGCGTGATTTATTTCAACTTTGTATAGCAGTGCAGCGCTCCGGGGTTGGTCAATGAAGAAGAGCTTCAGATAATTTATTATATGAAGAAATGGTTAACTATCCGCTCCCAGAAGTTCCATGATATATATGTTGTTGGACGCTGGCACCTTTTGCATATCATTTATATGCAATATATTTCATGGAACAGATTTTTCCAGTATTTTACTGGTTTCAAGTATTTCTTATTTTTAGAATTCTAGTTCTGCAAACTACGCAGAAAATTTATTTAGTTTAATTGGTCTGCATTTCGGTATTTTTCTCAACTATAATTTTAGTCAAAAAATAATTTTTTAGCGAAAAAGATACCACCTTGTTGCAGGTACTTGTTTCCTAACTTAATGAATTGTACTTCTTTTTTTATTTTTTTTTTAATGTTTTAAAATACTGCTCATGGCTTCTTGTGATGATACCATGCTTTCATTTTTGATTTGCGAAAATGTACTATTGCCATATTCTCGCTAGTAATGAAGGTTGCCATTCCAAATGATCTAATTTTATATGTAGAAAAGATTGAAGGTAATTATATGTATTGTTTTCAAGCTCGAAAAGGTTCCTTCATATAGGTGTCAAGTGCTTTTAGCGCAGAATGATTGAAAAGTGCTAGGTACTTGTTTTTTTGTGAGTACGGTACTTTTTGATGGATTCCAATTCTGTATCAATGAAAAAGCAATTCCAGTTTGTAGATAATCTTTGTGTTTCGTATGAAATTTTTTACGCATATTGTTGTTTTGCTGCGAAAGTAATGAGATTTGAAAAATATTGCCGAAAATTGTGAAGTTATTATAGGAAGGATGTAATGCATGTAGACACCTTGTATTTTGTAATTTAATTACGATATTTTATTACCATTTTGTGAAAAAATTTTATTACATTTTACTAATAATGTTGCGTATTCGATGGGACGTAGTGCAATGTATTGACATTTTTGTTAATTGTAAGTGTCTGTATTAAGTAAGTACAGATTCAGTGTGTTATTAATTTAGTAAAGAATTAACTGTATTGAGTAGTAATTGACGATTTCTATGATTCGTTCTGGTATTTGAAACGTTTTAGTGAAAATTGTGTACAAAAATTTTAGATTTTTAAATTTTAAAGAAACATTATACCACTACGGGCCATATTCTTGGTCGTGATTTGTATTCAGTAGAAACTAAGTGCATTTAACCGAGTGAATTCATTTAAGTGATCGTCGGAACAGAATCAGGTTTTCCCCTTAATATTCACACTAAAGTGGAAAAAATGACGTTTTAAAAATACCAAGACTATTAAGTACACTTTATTTTTTTCCTTATATAGTTCTCCCAAGTGAAGTGAACGACTAAGAATACGGCCCTCATATGTTGATGTGTGATTGCGAAATGACAAAACATTTACCAGAATACGTACCCAAATGATTTCCTGAATCTGAAAAGTTTTGTCTGATATTACGGAAGGTTTTCGCCATGTTGCTTTGTTGGTTGTCTCTTTGCCCTTACTGTTAGGCGTGTGCATCAAATTTCTCATTGTTTTGGTAGTGCATGTTTTAAAAATGTGGTCTTCCTTAGTGTTTTAACTATCCAAATTTTATTTTCATTCTCCTGCATCTTCTGTTGCATTTGGCGGAACCCGGAATTACTCTCTTACATTCGAATAAATCTTGCAGACCTTTATTTCCATTCGATGTATTATTTTTTATTATTTGTCTCTTTTTCATGTGATAAAAATATCCTTAGCTTACTGTGATTTTAATTTTCCGTCATTTTATTTTATTTTTTGTAGTGATATTTATGCAATTATTTGTTACTTTTTTATTTATTTTTTGTTTTTTTCGAGTGAACTGTAAAATTTGTTAGTATTTGTTTGTCAATATGTGTATCCCTCAGTAATAAAATGATACTGTTGTATAGTCTGCGTGTCTAAATTAATTTTTAAGGTTAATGACTTCTGCTTTTTTTTTCTTCTTTTTTCCCCTGTAATCCATCGAAGACGAAAAATGAAGAGATGTGTAACGGCTTTTCAGTCTTTGAATTTAGTTATTTTCTTGCGTATGTAAAAGAAAGAAAGAAAGAAAGAAAGAAAGAAATTATTACGTTTGAGGCTAACATTTGTTGGAGCAATGCCATGGTTTTTATCGAAACGTGTGCGTCTGGGAAAGAAAGCATGTCAAAATTTTGGCAGCTAGAGGTAGCATTTATTACGTGTTATGACCGATAATACTGTAGAACGCATTAAATCTATATTTAGCTGTAATTTTTCCATGACAAAATTTCATCAACCAGCCCCAAAAATTTGGTACGCGAAATCTAGGGTTTTGCAAAAATAAAGAACTGCGAAAAAACGACGTTAGTTTGCGTATTTTCAAAATTGCGCATTAACAAAAAGTAAGTTATTTCAAAGATATATATGTCGTATGGAAGTAAATATATTGTGGGTTTAGGAGCAAACAACGAAACGTCGTCATACGCCACGAGTTAGTCAATTTTTTGTATGTTCATAGTTTTTAAGCGTTGTGTTCTGAGCAACTGTAGACTTAAATTACTTTTTTTTAGGGGGGTTAGTTTCTCTTTGCTTTTTTGTGTTTTAAACATCGATTAAAGGTACTGCGAAACCATCGATATAGTTTCATTGGTCCGTAACAATCTTCGAGGCCTACAAGAGTTATTTAAGCCATTCGAATTTCAGGCATAAAACATAATTGGAATATTCATGGGTTGGTGAGGTATATAAATATTTTTAGATCAGGCATTTCTTCTTTGTAGTTTTGTAATTGTGCTTGTTGCGGTACCATAGGGTAGGTATAAGTCCAAAAAAAAATATGACTCCTAGCCTATGGACGTTTCATTTGACTGCTGCATTGTTCAGATATTTATTATCACTTCGATTACAACCTATAGCGAACTTCACTGGAAATTGGAAAGATTATTCGTCAGTAATTCAGTTTAATATCGTTCAACTTCATAGTTTCCATCAAAATGAAAAAAAAAAAAAAAAGCTAAAATTACTAGCTTATACACTGAAAACTGTTTCATTAACGTCATTTGAATTTATTTTCCTTTAACAATTTAACTGTGTTCAAGTTTTCGTTCTTCAAATTTTGGGAACATTCGCAATTTAACGATTTTTGAGGCCACATGTGAAATATATCACTCACTGAAAGATATGATTCTCTGTTTGCTTTTTTGCTTGTTCTGTCAGAAGCAGGAAAAGAAATTTCTTTTCTAAAATAAAACTTATACGACGTCCAGGAAATAATATACGTATATTTCTATTTTTGACAATTTCGCGCAGCAAAAAGCGTCCATGAAATTAATTTTAAACTTATTGAGGTCAACATTTCAAAAAAATATAAAAAACTAAGAACAAAATTTTTTCTCTCAAGTTTTAAAGCGTTTACCACTTGGTATTTTGGGTACGATTATCAATAAATACGTATAGGCGCCTAAGATATCTGAGCTTCTGCGATTTCATAATATAGAGAACCAAAACTATATGTTGAGTGAATGAACTTTCAACAAAAGGCTTATAATATTTCTCGTTGGTCGGTTATAGATCGGTGGTAAAAAATAAATTTGTTCCTAAATACTTTTCTTGGCAGATTAGATAGCTGGTTTTCCGAGAACATAGAACATCGATATTAAAATTAACCGGATGTGGATGGTGAAATTTTGATCCGGGTCTTGGACAACTTTTCGTTTCCGGTCAAAATGAAATCGATGAAAAAATAAAAAATAATTTTTATTTAAAGAAAAAAAAAAAAAACCGTCTGCGTTAATTTGAATTAGTAGCTCTTATTGGTGTATATGCCCAAATTTATGACAATTTTTTCTTTAATCTTTCAGTTCTTTTTTGCTTCAATTGCACTGCTTTAATTTTTTTATTTTGAAATATAAATAACTTAGAACATTATCCGGATGGTCAGGAACATTTTGAAACTACTTTCATTAAAATCTATGAAGAAAGACTTCTTCTGAGCGAACGAAATTTCGTTCGTTCCGGAGATAGGACATACCAAACATAATATAACCTCCTTTGTAGACGTATTCTTCGCCATCAAAATTGGTTCCTAATCACGAAATCGATAACATTTGAACGTGAGTAGGTACCTACTTCATCCAGAAAAAAAAGAATTTTTTATTTGAAAATTTTCATATTAGATAAAAATTAATTTTTGATTTCGATGTGAAATACATTCAAATTAATGAACGAAACGGATGGAAAGTAGAATAAGAATGACAACAACCTTTCGCATTTTACCAGACGGTATTTATTCGTGAAAAATTTTTATCCTGGATAAATATAGCTTCGCAGACAAAAATTCCAATTAATATTGATGCAACAGAGGGCACCACTTGTGTTCTTGACTTGTATGCTGCAGCTGCCTTCCTCAGCAGGTATTCTTAAGAGTGAAAATCTGACAAATGAGCTAGGTACCTACCTACTGCTTCCTCTTACCCATCCTTAAATTCTTGTACGAACGTTTTTGCACGTTTCCTTTTCAAATTGTTCCAAACTTGGAATAAATTTATCTGAAAATTAATTTTTTTTTCAGTTTTTTTCGTACTCCCCACAATTTACCTGTGTCCTCTTCGCAGATGGTAGAAATCTGACGTAATTCATGAAGAAGATGTGGTGTAACCGTGCTCTGCCTTGCAATCGAAAGGTAGTAACCCTTATAGGTTCGAAACCAACCTCCATTACATTCTCAACCCAAAATGGCGGTGTTTTAGATTCGATTCCAATTTGGTGTACCCTCATACGATTGAAAAACACACGCTATAGGAGAGCTATAGGAGACCACTGTTCAACCAATACCGACCATCCTCCCTTCTCCTATATCGATGACAAATAATCTTCAGACGAGGAGCAAAAATGATTTCGTTGCCAAGGCCTAAAGTAAAAAAAAAAAAAATCAATTAGAAATTCTTTTTTTCTTCCTTTTGTTATTCGACTGCGGTGAAAATGGCATTTGTAATTAACCAAAAAAAAAAAAATCTTCCAAACGATGATCAAAAGAATCGCCCAATATAGGCTACCAAGAACCGTCCGCCGCCTAGTTTTCTTTTTATTCATAATCTAAAGTCGTGTATACATTTTTTCCGCTGTCAAATCGTTTTGTTTTCGTTTTTTCTGTTTTCATTTCTTCGTATTTTTTAATTATCGGTAGGTACTCGCGGGGTCGCAGAAAATGACGAACTAGCGAGCAAAATTTTCGCCGAAAAATAACACCAGATGCCGTAAATTTCCACAATATAGTTCGAAAATTGCGTTGTAAATTTTATCATCTTTACACCCACCACTCCGTCGTCCCTTCGTACCCCTCGAACGTTGTATACAGGCTATACCCTTCGCACCACAGTGACGTCCCGTTTCCATCAGATGCTCAAAATCATGGCCCATGTCTCCCTTTTCTTTTTCTTTTTTTTTTTCACACAATTTTCAAAGTGTGGCGTACTTATTCCTCTTTTTTTTCACCATTGGCCATTGGACGCGTATGCGTTATTATTTTCCTGCTAGGTTTTTTTTGTATTTGTATATATATATATATATATATATATATATGTGTGTGTGTGTGTGTGTGTGTGTGCGCCTGCCTTATGACCTCGATCTGCTCCATAACATTGACTGCACAAACGCATGCGCTCGCCACCGCTTATACATTATATTGCGCGTAAATTGAAGAAAAAAGGAAAAAGTACGTAAAAAAAATAGGGAAAAAAGGAAAAAGAGAGAGAGAGAGAGAGAAAAAAAAAAGAAGAAAAAGCTCAACGACGTTATAGTAGGGACAGTGTTTGAAAACCAGCTGATTATATAAACAATAACGCGATATTACAACGTTTCATTCAACTGGTGTTTTTCATCGCGAGTTCTGTAAGATCGGACAGATTTCGCGAATGTAAAGTCGCTGCAACAACTTTTTGGGTTTTTTTTTTTTATCTTTATCTTTTTGAAGAGAAAAAATTTTCACTAAAATTTTTCGTATCTTCGCATTTATCGAAGTTTCGTCCGTTGACGGAGGTGCAGCAGTAGTCGTCCGTAGAATAGAATTATTTTGTGAAAAGTTTTCAACGAGAAGACGCACTCGCAGCAGAAGGGTACCGACCTCGTCCTACAGCGTCGTTAAAATATAAAATTTTTGCGAAAAAAAAAAAACAAAAAAAAAACCAAAAACTGAATCATGAGACCCCAACCGGAATTCGGAGCCGATATCACCAATCAGGCCAACAATGAGGAACCAGTCTCGCCAGCCATGATGATATGCACCAGACTGGCAGGCAGAGCTATTATTCGTGTTGTGGGCAGATGTGACGACGCGCAGCAAAATTGCCATTTAGGTAAGAAAATTCGAAAGATATTACACTATCGTGAGTTGGGTAGGAGTTGGGTATACCTGCGCACCGCCGTATACAAGTTTACAGCGAAGAGAATTTGGTAGATGCAAATTGCGTGCGCTCATAGAAGAAGAAAATTATGCCACCATTTCTCACGTCTCCCCGTAGGCGGTAGGGTAACACGATTTTGATTAGTATTTTCAGCGGTGGCGACGAATGTAGGCAATTACCAAGAACTGCAAATTTTGGGAGCTAAAAATTTTTCGAAAAAAAAAAAAAAAAAAAAAATGCGGGAAAGTCAGAAAGGAAGAAAAAATTGTAGTGTAGCGAGTACTACGCCAGAAAATGTACCTACCGAGTTTTCAGAAACCAGCAAAGTACAACCAAAATTTTTACCTATACTGAACAAGTTAGTCGACAATATACAGATCGTAAATTGTGTTAAATTTCGTAGCTTTGACAAAAAAACTTATACGTACAGTATTTTAAATAAGACCAAAATCAGAATTTAATCGCGCGTATAGGATGTAGGTACACCTACTTTACTGCTGATCTGCACCAAAATTGGTCGAATGTTACAATCGATTACCTATTTCAAAAATCGCTGCATGCCAAATTTTTGTGACGGTTAGTTGAAAATTAGGCGTTTTCGTGTGATAAAACCTTCAACATAAGAAGAAAAATAGATGTAACGGAAATACCGGCTGGCCGATCCGCACCAAAATCAATATATATAGGTATATCGAGTCCTTGGCTTAGAACTAATGTTTGTATCAAATTTTGTGACTACTGGACGAAAATTTCGTTAAGAAAATGGAATACATATAATATATTATATTTCGAAGTTCTATACGACTAATTATAAAATGCTGTTTTAAACGCAAATTATAGAGTTACGGTATTTTTCTGCTTTCTTGAACTAAGAATAACAAACGAGTTATTTGAAATTTCTTACGAACATGTAAGACGGTATTTCAAAGAGAAAAGCACGACAAATTTTTTTCAAAACCATAACCATTCACATCGATGGTTCCAGCGTGGGGCTCCTCCCCTCTTCGGTGATGTGAGATTAATCTCGGGGATTGCGAGCGGGCTTTTGAAAAATAGTATAAAAATTGCAGAGACAATGATTAGGTAGATATCATTAAAGAAAATTGTACTATCTTGAATTCGTGAAGAATCGTAAGAGAGGGGTTTAAAGGGGTACAAAGAAGATGACCAACGGCAAAGGAGTCGGTATCCAAAGAATGATGACGATTACTGTTATCGATTTTCAGGGGTTTTTGATAATCACCCGGTATCATCGAAGAGAAGCTCGTGAGATGAAAATATACGGCTATGTTTTTCCTCGAAGGAAGCAAAAAAAAAAAAAAAAAAAACGTTTTGACGGCTAGATCTCGGCCAAGGTCGCACTTAGTGGGTTAACTGATCGAATTTTCCTCCCACAGTCGTCCCCCTTGAAAATTTTATTCAAAACTTCGTCATGTTTTCCACCTTTTAAATCAGTTTTGCTCGCGTTAGTGTCGAAAATGAATATACCTACCACCTAATATCTAGTAACCAACCGAGACTAGGTATAGGCTACCTATTTTAAAGCCGAGAAAAGTGCAAACGAAAATCAATAAATTTCTTACAAATTTGTAACATTTCTCATCGTCGAGTAAACGATCGTATTTTTTGAACGATGTAGTTTTGCTGGAGTTTTTGAAATTAGCAGAATCAATAGGTCTGAGGGAGTATAATTTTCTTGGTCATATTTTGGGACGAACGTTTTTCGCAAGAATTTCAAAAAACAAAAAAAGAAATAAATTATGTTTAACCAAAGGATTTTTTGGAAATATCTCCGTTCCGGTGCACAAAAATATCAGTTTACATAATTAGAAAAGAAAACATTTTCTTACAATTGAGGTACCCGAATGTTTTTTATGAGATGAACTGGCGTTTCGTCGAAAAAGATCATTAAAGTCGAATTCATGAAAAACGTGCCTACTTATATCTATTTTTTTGTAGAAACTAGGTCTTCGAATCATGGAAATCTCGTACTTCATTAAGATACCTGTCTGCCTAAATGAAATGGATGTCAAGTGTCACAGTATTAAAACTGAATGATCAGCAATAACAAAAACGAGTCTCATAATAATGATTATAAAGTATCTACCTACTTAATAATAATAATAATAATAATAATAATAATGATGATGATGATGATGATGATGTTTAATTTTATGGATGAGCATGAAGAGAGTTCGTAGTCGTTCACAGAATATTTAGTCACTACTGTCACCCCTCCCCCGACCGACCACAAAAAAAACACATTGTTTAAACAAAAACAGGATGTTACAAACTCTACTTGGCTAGCTAATGTAGCCATACTGTCTGTCTTGTTGTGCTGAATTAAATTTTGGAAATATAACTGCCCAAAGATCGTCAACCATACATAAATATTTCTTCTGACAAAATTATACGTGTATACAGCTAACATTTAATTTCGAAGGCAACCAAATAGTGAGAGTATAGTTTTCGTTTTGATTTAATTTTAGTATCGCCAATGTTTGTAGATGAAATAGAGGGCGCTACAATTCAGGAAGTCCTTATTAGGTTTGGCAACACTGTTGCCAAAAACCTATTACAAACTAGGGGTTGTAACCAAAAGATTTTTGGGGTTATTGGTTACTGGGAACCAATTAAAATCTATATTAGTTTCTGGTTACTGGTTATTGGTTAAAAATGTAATAGTTTGGCTACTGGTTATTGTTCTGGTTAACCAAAACAACTTTTCTGGTTATTGGTTGTGGTTACTGGGTATTGGTTAAGACAAAATTTGGGGTAAAATGGACAAAAAAAATTTTCTTCAGGTCAAATTATCTATAATTAATAATTTTCCAGGAAATGATTAGTAATTTTTGCAAAAAATAATCAATAATATTGATATTTTATGAAAACAATTCTTTCTTGTTATTGTTCAGGTTAATGGTTTCAGCATTTTATGGGAATTGGTTATAGGTTATTAGTTGGGGGAAATTTTTTTGTTTTGGTTATTGGTTCCCAAATCAATGTCTTCAATTTGTTTCAGTTTTTAGTGGTTATTGTTCTGGTTATGGTTGTGGTTACAAGCCCTATAAATACAAACACCAATTTTATCAGATTTTCAACATGAGCGGCTTCACGTTGGTTAACCTTACACCATCAATCCTTGAGTATGCTCCTATTTGATTCTTTTGTTTGATTCTCCATTTGACTCTTCATTCTTTCTTATAAGGAAGGGACTTGTCTTTTTTTTTCTCCATATGAAAGATGTATGTACCTATATGTATGGGTATGATTGAATTTGTTTTTTTTTACCCTTATAACTACGTTTTTGAATTTTTTTTCCAGAAAGAAATTGAAGAGTACGCAAATAAATATACAATGGAACATTTATCTGTTTTTCATTTTCACAAACTCGAGAGAAATATGTATAATTTTAGATATGAATTCCCAACTAAATTCCATACAATCTGAGTTATCGAACGTAATTACAACACAACCGTTATTTGCAGAGAGCTGAAATTTTCAAGACATATTTTTGTATGCTTCTTGTAGATTCTGTGAAAATTTCAGCTCAGTCGTACGTTTGAAAGTCGTTACATTGCTGAAATTACGCAAATCCACAACTAGATTTAATCCTTTATCACATGAACCACTCAATCTGAACAGAATTTCAGCGATATCTTGAAGTATCACTGAAATTCTGTTCAGATTGAGTGATTCATTTGATAATTTGATTCAATCTAGTTGGGGATTTGTGTAATTTCAGCAATATATCAACTTTCAAACGTACGATTGAGCTCAAATTTTCACAGAATCTTCAACAAACGTACTAAAATATGTCTTGAAAATTTCAGCTCTCTGTAAATATAGTTGTCTCGTAATTATGTTCGACAACTTAGATTGAATGGAATTTAGTTAGGATCTTCATATCCAAAATTATATATTTCTGTCGAATTTATGAAAATTAAAAACAGATGAATGTTCCATTGAATATTTATTTGCGTCCTCTTCAATTTCTTTCCAGAAAAAAAAAATTCAAAAATGTAGCTATAAGGGTAAAAAAAAACGAATTTAATCACACACATATAGATATATATACATACATCTTTCATATGGAGAAAAAAAAAGACAAGTCCCGATCCGCAGACAATCGAAGTAAGTTACAAACGAGAGTCGATGGTGTTAAAAAGTAATATTTCCGTAGAGCCATTCTTTGTTTAGTAAACGGTTGACAAATGAATCGTTCTTGGTTGGTATTCAAATCATGTGAATTTATCACATCCCAAATACAAAGGCCAAACATTTTGCAGCTTCGTTGCGAAGCAGCTTGTTTTCACGTGCCGTAAGTACCTGACCGAGTTTTAGGAAAACAGCTTAAGCCGTTTATACGCCATTTTAAGTGAAATAGACTGACCGAAAAAATTTCGAAAATTGATAGAAATTTGTACTTGGTAACGCAAAATTTTATAGGCTATTTTAATTTTCAACCCTACCTTCTTAGTTACAGGCTGAAAAAACGATTGTACCCGCAGACAACCGTTGCAGTGTTATAATATGTAGGTATATTAGTAAACCGGATGAGTCGTTTGTAAATTTCTATTTGCTGCGTGTTACTGTACAAAATTGTTGAGTTATTACATGAATTTTCAAATGCAAGAGGCACCGTTACTGCGTGTAAAGAAAAAGTGTAACAGGACAATCGTAACAGCATTAATGAGAAAAATTAAGAAATCCGATACAAACTCGAAGTGAAAAACGATGAATATCAAAAAAAAAAAAATCCTGCAAACAAAAGTCAAATTAAACAAAAATTTACAACAAATTTTCAAATGAATTCCCTTTGGCTGCAATGCGGTCCGTAGTTACCATAGTAGATTTTTTTTAAATTTCACTTTTGTTCGGATGATATTGGTTTGTCGCATCGAGTTTGTATCTTTGTTTTCTTGATTCTTCTCATTAAAGCTGTTGTGTTTGTCTTATTACACTTTTACATTTTTTTTTTTTTTTTTGTTCATATGGTGCGTTTCACGTTCGAAAATTGATGTGAAACACAGTATTTTGCACGGTTTTACTAACACGTGCCAAATGGTAATTTATAATGATGCGCAGGCCTTTCGAGAGAGGGGGAAGAGGGGATTCCGTTAGCCCGGGATATTTAGGGACCTAACGTTCTAAAAAAAAAGAAGTAGATTTTCGTGAAAAATAATAAAAATGAATTTTTTGTTGACTAATTCGCTCACGAAATTGGCTTCTCCAGTATCATAAAACCTTACTCACTGACAAATTATTGATACTGCACCTGAATACAAATGCGATTTTCAATTTTTTTGGGACTCAATAAATTTTTTCTCCCCTCAGTTCGAATTTTCTCCCTACGACCCTATGATGATGCGTGATAAACTTACTCATAAATTTATGAAGTTTTAATTAGGAATTTAAAAATGGTCTTGGAAGAAAAAAAATTTGTCTATGAGAGCACATCGCTATAGATGAATCAATATTTTCCTTTAACTTTAAAAAACGAACGTTGTAACTTTATGACGAATTCAGTTCTCACGCCAGCAGAAAATCAGATTCAAAAATAAATTTTTATTTAGCACCATTCGAATAATTCGTTTTCAAAAGTGAAAAATACAAAAATATCTACCTATGTCGGAAAATATTTTCTCCTTATTTTCTTCGATTCGCCTTGAAACATTACTGTAATTCTTAAAATGAATACGCGTCCACGTTTTGTTGGTGACCTGTGAACTTGGAACAATTTCCACAGCCTTTCCTCTCCCAGTTTACTTTAAGTACTTCGGTATTTTTCTTTATTCAGCGTTACAACTGCGAACCTCATCCTTCCAAAATGAAAGTAACTTTCAGTGAAAAATCGAATATTTTCTACGAACGCGCTTACAGCCTATCTATCCATATTATTGTGAATTGACACGAGGCGAAAATGGAGTCGAAATTTTTACGAAAAAGTCGCATCACATGTAAGCCAAAAATAATGCAGTCGTAACATTTTGATGGCGCTTCCCCAAAAGTCTTGTCGACATCAAAAAAATTATTTATTAAGGAGTTGATTAATTAGATCTTGACGTTCATTCATTATTTTTTTCTGCGCACAGCGAATTACGTACACGTTGCCTGATTTCGTTGCATGATGTAACGTAATTAGAGCACCATTCTTCTGTGACTCTTGTACCTACTAACTTTCATAATCACTATATGTACCTACTACTGTTTAATATACTTTGTTGCTGATTATCATCTACGAGTAGGCTGTAGGTAGGTATATTTAACACTCATTGATGAAGTCGCACGTAGTCATTTTGGAGGGGGAAAATGACAAAATTTTTTGTAGAATCGAGCTTTTTTTCTTTTATTTTTTTTTTTGCTCTTCAACAAATTTTTCACGGTCTTTATACGAATTCTGTGGCTATACTTCATTTTTTCCTTTAAATTTTCCAATTTCCCCCCAAACTGCCACTAATTACGTTGACATCGTAAGAAATACAGGTATCCGCCCCTCAAATTGATGCTACCCCTGTTTACTGCCCCCTAAAATTAAAATTTTGTGCAATAAAATGTTCGACAGCTTTTAATTCTAAAACTGTAACGCTTATGAAAAATATATGTTTATAACTCAATTTACATAAAATTTTTATTATAAAACTTTTTAGGAAGAATAAAAACTACAAATTATGGTTCAAAACATCTTGGGGGGCTAAGTGGGCAATATCAGCTTGAGAGGTGATAAGTATTCAATTTTATATAGTTCGTCTCTTAATACAATAATCGTCTAAGAGGCAAAACGTTATCTTCATTTTTTTCTGCGTGAAACAGGAGATGGTAATGTAATGGGCCAAGAAGTCCGCTGCATTACCGGTTGTTAAGAAAAAAGTTCATCATTTTGCCTGTGTAAATATCTATATAAATACGAATAGGTAGGTATATGAATATTTCTAATTTTTATGCTAAAAGTCATTTTTTGTCATAAAATGAAAAACTATTATGGGTTCTAGTCCCAACTTCACTAACTCGCACAATTTTAAGTAGCAGGTTTAAAAACTTGATAATAAGACATTTAATGGTGTGGAGGAAACTGAGGAACCATTTAGGGATGAGCAAAATAATTAAGGAATGAAAAAAAAGAAATTAGGAGGGAGAAAAAGGAGTTATGGTATGTAAAAAAAAGTTATGGTGTAAAAAAAAGAAATTAAAGAAGTTAAAAAAGTGAGATTTCTGAAATAGGGCACTTTCATACCGTCATGCATGCCTCGAAAATACATAATTTCGAACACATGTTGTAAAAAACAACATTTTATGAATAAATGTGAGAAATAATAGTATAAACTTCCAGGGAAACTATTCCTCTAGCCTCCTCCACTTATTCCATCTATCAATGCAATCCTGCTCTCCCGTTCTCTGATTTCTGGTTCTGAGTAAAAGTTTTATTTATAAAAGGTTTAAAAATAATGGCTTCTTCTTCTTTTTTTACTGCTCGACTTAAAAAAAAAAAAATAATAATAATAATAATAATAATAAGATAAAGGAAACGAAACTTGCCGATGAGATAGTTCAAAAATATTACGATTGTATCTTCTTCCCCTTCACTCTTCTAAATCCTTTGAAAACAATTGAAGCTTTTCCATTAAATTACGGACTCGAGTTTCATGTAAGTTAGGTACATACCTACTTGCTTGTAAGATAAAAAAAAAGGAAATAAATAACTTTCGAACATGAGAGAGAGAGTGAGTGTGTGAGAGTGAGAGAGAGAGAGTGTGTGAGAGAGAGGAGTAGCATAGTAAAAACCAAGAACTCTAGGGCAGCAAGCCTCGGTATAAAAAATAAGTTTTCGAGAGAAAAAATTATGAATTTTGATGGTCACATTAATTGTCTGTAAGTTTATATGCGTTGAGGATATGTTACAATTGTATGAAATGTGTTAGCTGCTGACAAAATATTAGACAATGGGAAATATAAAATAATTTTTTTTTGAAAAAATGAAAAATAAATTAGGATGATAAAGTATGGTACATCATTTATCATGTAGGTAATTTAAAATAAAACTAATGAAATATAATAAAGTTATGAAATAAAAAAAAAAGAAAACATGACCTTATAGTTAATTTTTGTAAAAAGAAAAGTTCATGCAAGTTAGGAAAAAGAGGGAAAAAAGCTTTACCGGAAATAGCGTCCGGTCGATCCGCACCAAAATCGGTAGCATGCTACACTAAATTTCAATGAATATTCATTTCAAATTTTGTGCTTATGGTTTCAAAATTTCACATTTTATGACCAATATAAAAAAAGTAGCAGTACCGGAAGTACCGTCCGGCCGATCCATACCAAAATTAGCAATATGCTACAATAAAATATATAAAATATTTGTTTCAAATTTCGTATATATTGTTCCAAAATAGCGTATTTTGGGACCAATATAAAAAAAGTAGCAGTACCGAAAGTACCGTCCGGCCGATCTACTCGAAAATTGGTAGTGTACTATAATAAATTATGATAAATAATTGTTCCAAATTTCGTGGCTGTTGATGCAAAATTAAGTATTTTATAGCCAAAATAAAAACAAAAATGGTAGTACCAGAAGAACCGTCTGCGCCGATCCGCACCAAAATCAATAGGTCAGGTCCTTGGCTCAGTATAAATGTGCTTACCAAATTTAGTGATTATTTGATTAAAATTGCGACCTGTACTGTGGATACAAGAAATGGACTTATATATATCATGTCTATCTACATATATATACTCACACGTGTATATATATATACATGAATTTAAGTTATTGGTGCCAAAATTTTCCTGAGATCATGAAACGAAAAACGTACTCACCTACAACCCTGAGGGCTAATACCACACTAAGACTAATAATTAGCAGATTTTCTAAAGAAAACCTACTTAAAGAGAAAACAATCTATATACGTAGGTATCTACGAATATAGTGGCAATCACCTTTAAAATTTGAAAATAAGTTACTTCTTTTTACGCTGTCGCGTAAGTTGCACAAATAAAATATTTGACAACATTGCGTGTTATTACTTTGAAACATGAAGCTCGAGAATGTGGTCGAGTTATCAAAGAGAACGAAAAATATATCATTTAAGTATACGTGCTGTTTAGGTACCTACGCAGGAAAAGAACCACCCGCGCCTTTGGCAATTCGTATAGTGCAGACAATAATTGAGAAAGGCTGCGCCGAATGAAAAATAATCGCATGTACTTATTGCGGGTACCTATCCCCAAACACCGACTAATATTGTATACGTATCAGATTTAATATTATCGAAAGTGTACGTCTAAAAATATCTGCGTGACTAATTGAAAATTTTATAAAAATTCTCGTATATACCTATCGAAATATTGATGATGTGTACGGTACCTGTAGCAGACCAACTGCGAAAAAGTTAGCGACATGTCGTGGCCCTCGCAGCCGATTTTTATGAAGTGTAATTGAAATATTCCGATCTATGTATGATTTTTGAAAAATAGACAAGACTGGACGAGAGGGCTTTCGAGGATCTTCACTTATGACGGAGCACTTCGCATTGAACTCCTATTACAAGACTGCATCTAGACCACAACCAAAGTTAGAATAAATTTTCGTCTGTCGATGGTACGTAGCCTATAGGGTAGGTATGTAATAATAATATTCTAAAATTATATCGACGCAGACCACGCAGTGACACACGACGATGTGTAAAAAATGTGTGAGAAATGTTAACTGGTCTTATACCTATAAGTTTTGGTAGCAGTGGGGCTGATCCGAGAAAGAAAGCCCACGTGTAAAATGTTTTGAAGAGGCCCATTTTAATAAACTAGGTGCGGGACTTGATAATTTTCTGTGCGATTACGACGGGCTAAAAAGCCTTTTTGGAAAAATTTTGCTGAACTAATATCGATTAGATCCGCCACTGATTGGTAGGTAGGTGTCACTTAATCGAAAAAATAAGCATATTATATAGGTACCTATGTATATTATTATTTACTGTTCACCGAATCACATCCACAAGTTTCCAAATTATTCTTTACATTCATTTTCAGCTCGTGAAACGTCGAGATTAAAATTCAATGCTTCCAGCCGTAGCCTAAATCGAAGCCATATTTTAACGCATAGATTATTGATCTCCTACACCTATGTATAATGTTGAAATGGTCTTAATAATGTTATTGCTGTTCCTGCGACATTAAAATCTTTAAGTTCTTCAACTTTTTTTAATTCTAATTTTAAAATTGTGTCTCATTAATTTATCTTTGTTAACCCTGAAAGTGAAGGCATTTATTAATATCATTCCATATTTATTTGCGTTTAGTTTCAGAATTCAGACATTTATTTGAAATTTCGATTATGAAATAATACCTATCACACATTGAAACACGGTATCTGAGTGTAAACTTAATATTATTTTTGAATACAAATCCGAACAGTGAGCATATACCTTTCATCACGGGTTCACATTTTATTGAAAATCTGACGTTCTTTTTAATTTTCTATTTTACTTTATAGGCCTACCGTTTTTTTTTTAAATTAGAGTACTCGGATTTTTAGTTCAATTTTAAATTAAACTTTCATTCCTAACGAACACAAAACTTTCTATGCCCTCAAACCATATTCTAGCCCTATAATCAACTCTGATTTGAGGGCGAGGTAAAGTTTGGTGGAAAATTTTGCGTTTGAATTCCCAATTTTCCAGATTTAGCCTTTCTCAGCGGTCGCTTCGCTTCAGTAATTGTTGTGTGGGCCTATCTGTAATTTTGACTAAGTGTATAGAGTTGTGTAAAACACCCGATCTAATTATAATTCTTTGACCACTATTTTGGAGAGAATATTTTCCGAACATAAAAAGTCAGAATATCGTTACTTTTCGTGACACTTTAGAAAACTTGGGCCCATAAAATGACATTTCTGAATTATACGACGGTTAGGCTACTATAGCTACGTATATATTGTGATTCAGTGCAGACAGAAGGTATCGAATTTGTAGACTACATAGCCTCTAATGTAGACAACAACTTGTTTATAGTTTGCATTAAGTGAACAATACGATTTTATTATTCGCTTCATTGCGCAATTCACCGAAGTAAAAGTGAGACAAATTGATGTTTCAGATGACACTCGATGGTATTTTTCATTTCGACGGACGATGTTTCGTTTTCTTCAGCCTCGTTCTGAGATTGCACGTATACTTAATCGACGCATGTAATTTTCTAACGGAAATTGGGTTAGGTCTATACATACAGTCTTGGCGAATTAGCATTTATAAACGAACTAATTTCTATAAAAGGTTTTATAGCTGGAATTGTGGTGTTTTCTCGAGTACCTATGTGTTAAAAAGTCACAAGCTGAAACCCGGTTGCATTCCACCACAGAGGGCGTAATGTGCGACTGTGTTTTGAAACGAAACTTTTATAAGAACGTTATGCACGGGTAACAAAAGCGTTTCGTTAAATGAAGAGAAGAAGCGAAGAAAAAAGAAACTCTTGCGCAGCAAGCTTCGCAAGAAAAAGTAGATTTTCTTTATTTAAAAATCCCCTGCATCGCCGATATTCTTCTAATAAACTAGTATATAAAATATTCAAATTATTTGAAAAAAATTATCAATATCCCACAAATACGATGCATGCGATAAAATAGACTGGTTCAGTATCATGTTTTTAAAAGATTTTAAATACCTATTAATTTTTCATTTTTATGTCAAAAATCATTATTATTTGTGAAATGAAAAATTATTCCAAGTTCTAACTAACACGAATTTAGGAAATAATTCGATGATTCTCTTTCCTGCAGTGACGAGAATTGTGGATTATATAAAAAAAAAACAAAAAAAAAAAACAAAAAAAAACAATAATATTATATACGAAAAAAATCTCCTACGTTGCAAAACGAAGTATAGTGCAGTTGTCTACGTGCCGGTTTTGAAAGCATTAACAGAGATTTTAGTGTCAGTGTTCAAATGTGGTGTACTACAGAAGCGCGTGGGGTAGGCGGAAATTGACATTTTGCTGAGATCTGGTGGTTTTTAGGTTTAAACGAGTTTTTTTCTCGATGAAGGCTAGAAAATTAATTTTTAGGACAATTATGAAAAGGGTAAAAGAAGGAAAATCACACTGGATAGCTAATAAGTTGGAAACAAATTGACCAATCAAAACCAAAATTAGTAGATCTGGTCCTTGTATCACAGGTACTGTTTGTACCAAATTTCATGACTATTAAAAGAGAATTGCAACTTTTGTTGAAATAACGTGAAAAATTAGCACTTCCAACAGCTCCAGGGAATGAACCATAATACCAATAAGCACAAAATTTGGAGGCATGTTAGACATATTTCAAATCAATATTCGTATTATATTTTGTGAATACAGATCGAAAATTACTCCTTTCAGAGCCATTAATCTGCCAAAAATGCAATAAAATTACCCCTACCAGACGTACCGTATGGCCTATTCGCATTAAAATTGGTAGGTACTATATCCTTAATTTAGAGCACATATGTATACCAAATTCCAGGTCTATCGATTGAAAATATAAGTAGACCTAAGAGACGAACTATGCCCCCGATCCAAACTAAAAACAGTAGGGTTCTTCCTTCGGTGGATCCGAATATGTGTTTCAAATGTCATCCGATCAAAATTACGCCTGAAAATGGACTCTAAGCAAAAAGGGATACATGTAAAAAAAAAAGTCTCAAAAATAGTGCCAAAATTCTCAGAAAATCATGAAACGGAAAACGTATCCACTCCCACCCTTGGGTCCGAATACTCGGGTAATTTTTTTAAATGGATTTTTTTCAAAAATCTACTCAAAAAAAAAGTAAAGGTGAAGGTAGGGAGGAATAAAATAAAATTTTTTGTCGTTGATATATCGGAATTCGCGGAAGAGAGGCATGGTTTCTTTTTCTTTTATTTTTATTTATTATCATCGCAAAAGTGTCACTTCAGCCAGCCGTATGTCCCAGCACACACTTCCGTTTTTTTTTCATTTTTCTCCAAAAATGATGAAGTTTTGAAGGAAATGGTACCGTGAAGAAATATGTTTTGCAAAACTTTCTACCTTAATGATTTCAACCACAATTTATCTTAGTGTCATAGTTGAGATGCTATAGGCTCGCAAAAGTGGATTTTCACTTTTGTGTTTTTAATAAGAAAAAAAAAAGTGAAATTTTGAGAATACGAGTATTTTGTAACAGAATTCACGTAACTCCCCCTTTCCCATTGTATTATATTTGTCTTGTTGAAGAAATAATTACATAATCTATGAATATGGAGGGATGAAATGTCGGTTTTTAATGATTGAAAATTGATATGGAAGAAGCAATATTCCAAGGCTCTTATCTGGGAGTGCCATAAGCCACAAGTGAAGCTTAAGAGGGTATTGATCGTGATCCCTTACAATATTTCTCCCCAAAAAATTCTTTAGTCTGTAGAATTTTCTTATTCTAGGCTATACATGAAATATGGTCTTCATATAATTATACATACATAGTATATTAGCTTTGAATGGATCTACTCAAAAACACTGAACATTTTTTTATTTTTTTTATTTGTTTTCTTATCTTTTTGCTTCTTCCGTTTGTTGTTCTTCTTTTGCCTTCCTCATGAAAAAAGTTGAATCACCAAGACGAATCTTATTTTGAAATGGAGGAGGGGTGGGGTGGTCAGGATCCGGTGGTCATTGGTCTATGGGTTAGCGTGAATTTTTTAATTGCATATTGAGGCACCATAGTAGAACCAAACCAACCAAACCAACCAAACCCATCGCCATTTTAGGTCGGTAGTGTGACGGAGACCGGTCCAGGCCCCATAACCTTTTGATCTCAAAGCCGAACACCTGAACACAACGCCACACAGATCACGAAACAAAAATCTAAGCATTCGGTTCAAGTTCGTATCGCTGTCTGATGAGAAATACCCAATTACAAACATCATCCCCGATCTACTCTACTAAGAGGTTAACAAAGTCCGGTGATGTGCTCATTAAGGATATACGCGATGTACGGGGTATACTTTCACAATATTGTACGAAAAAGTATTTACAAGTCATAAGTACTCTCTCAGTTATTCTTATTGGGTTAAAATTGTCTACTTCTCGATAAATAATGCTCATTTCTATTCTCCGTTAGTTTGGAGCCAGCTTTCCATATTAGCTTATGGAATGACTTCGTGGTTAGTACGAAGTTCAGGAACCATACACTAAACAATGGCTCAACGTCGGAATCCGGAGGGCCCTCATCGTGGAAAAAAAAAGAAAAAAAAAAGAATTACGAATAGAAAAACCTTTAGAATGTGAAAAAAAAATTTTTTTTCCTATTTTGTTGACATACAGGAGACATTTTCATGATGTATCAGTTTTTTTGGTTGTAGTAGGAATAGTAGTAGTAAGACCCATGAGAAGGTGAGTATACTCTCAAAAAATCACATGAGCACATTACCGAGTCAAAGCCATACTGCCCAAATGATTTGAAAATGAACTGAGCAAAACATAATCCATGCCCATTGTCCATAATTTTGTTACTTTATCAATTTCTCAGCGTTAAAAATACGTCAGAATCATAGGCTATATAATATTTTCGCAATGCATTCGACGTTGTCGTAATACCTCCTTGAGAAATTTGCACCAGATCGTGTTGTAAAGAAAAAATAATACCGCAGATCTAATAAAAGACGAAGTCGATTTGTGGAAAAGGAAAAAAAAAAACACCTATTCACACATTTGTATCTAAATGAGTAGTTCGTGCTCCACGAGCTATATGTAGCCAAAGAATCTTTCAAATCTGTTTGTCGAAGGAGTAACGACGTCAATATCTCATGCACCATCTTGGAAAGTGCAAAATACGAGTAAAGGTTAGGTATACCTATAGGTACGTTGTCTCTTTGGGAAAAAAAAAAAATTATCTGTGGTTTTCACGTCAAAATTGTTTTTGAAAAAACGAAGAAAGAAAAACATGCCTAGACCATATCCATTTTGGGGTTCCACGATAGAATGGGTCGATACGCGGGTCGTCTTTTGTTTGAATAATTTTTTCATGTTCTTTTAAACGACGTGAAAGTTGGAGACTTTTTTTTTTAATATAGAATTTCGACCATCACTGGAAGAAGACGAGTACCTATAGCCTATCCGTGAACCTGTGGGGTTATACGGTATTGGTCGGTACGCAGGCCTATCTATATCATTCTTTTGTTCTCGACGTTTCATGATTTTTCCATAATATTACGCATTCAGCCACAATTTGTTCGAATCGGATGCGTAAATTAGTGGAAAACTTGGTTCCGGTCTGCAGACGGTACACAAAATACATTTATAATGTTCCGCGTCGCTCTGTTAACGTCCGATAATGCGATTACACATCAGCTGCTACAGAAATTTCGTATTGGCATTTCATAGAAGGTTTATAATTTGTGACATGCATAAATGTCGATTTCGTTGCGTATAATCGGTTTTTTTTTGTGTTTTTTTTTTTTGGCTTTTTTTTTTCATCCGAAAAAGCGTTCCCACTCCTAGGTTCAAGTCGCGAATGTCATTGTAGGATGAGTCGATGAAATGGGCTACGAATTGATTTCTCACAAGATCGAGAAGCGTGATATCGGATCGGATGGAAAGTTATCAGCTAACCGTCCTTCAACTGCAGTGGCCATTCGGGTCAATGTAAACGAAACTTTATCGATATACGTCGTCGGGTATTTACAGACTCCCGTAGTCAAAGTTGACGGTAGTCTACCTCTACCGTATACCCTATAGGTAATATACGTAGCAGCCTTAGTCGCGAAACCTATGGATTTTATTGCGCAGAAAAAGGTTGATGAGTGAGGTTTGGTGAGGCGTAATAAAAGTGGTCAGGACCTGCGTTTTTAGTCGTACCACGACTAAAACACCAAGACTAAACTATACGAGGCACTATACTACCATCAATTATGCATGATCAAGATCGCCTACTCGGCTGTTCGAGATGAAGACCAAACGTAGGACTTGAAAAATATGAACAAAATGCAAAATTTTCGAAAACGTAAAGCCTAATTTGCAATAGCTATTTAGAGTTAGGTATATTTTTTTCTTCCATATTTTCGAAGGAAATGAATGGTACATTAATTAGTGTAGCTATTAATACCAAATATAGTGAAATTCATGTAAACAAGACCGAGACTGGGGCCAAGAGCGAAACTTGACTGTGCATCGTGCACGACCAAGACCAAATCTGAAAGTGTCTGCTGCAGTACCATTGCTTCGAAGACAGAAAACCATAATTAAGCGGGTACTGTAGAAGATGAAACTTTTTTTAATACGAAACTACGTACTTACTGACCAATGGGTTGAAAACATTCGCGAATTCGTCCGCCAATTCGAATTTAATTTTTCGTTTTCAAAAGTCTGTTCTGAAATTTGTAAATTTATAGAGCCGTTTGCAAGATTTCCACTTCTCGATTATGTGTAGGGGTTTGAAATGATTGGGTAGGTAAGATACGAATTTTTTTCTAATTTTGCTCTATAGTTCCACGCGAAAACCTTTTCATTTAATTATTTCGCTTTTATCGCTCCTTTGAAACGTAAAAGATCAGTGAGACTTTGTTTACGAAGTCGAGTCGATCTTGGTCATAGCCAAAGAATGTCAAGAAGTGAATGCAAGTATTCAACAGCTGCGTGTCATTGATTTACCATCTGTTATGACGCAGTGGCATGGTCAATGTTTTACCTATATTACTCATACATCTCATTGTGAAAAATCGAGTGAAACGTACGTAAACTAAAGAGCTACAAAAATTGAAAATGAATGTTAATTCGTAACCAGTTTTATTTTCAAGTCTTCATTGTTTGTTTTTAATCGTTTAATTTCTTCGTATTTCGCGAAAAAATCTTTAATATTTTAACTATCGTCATTATAATTTTGATGACCGAGAAAATTGGCATTTACATTATAAACTTACGGATTCTGAGAATCACACTAAATACCAGTAGCCTACCTTACCTCTATGTTTATACATACACCTATCTATGAAAATTTATCTTACATGCTTTTGACGCCAGCCAATTTTCAATTGAAAAGAAATCAACTCGCAAAACCAAGGATATTTACCTAGGCTATGGCTATATGTGCTTCATAGGCGGATGCAAGGAGATGAAGGTGGCTTTCGTCCTCGTTTCGAAAAACAAAATGGAAAAAAAAAGAAAAATTGAACTGAAAACTTTTTTTCCTCCTTGGCATCATCAGCCTCCCTCCCATTCTACGAAATCCAGGTTTCCTCTTAAAAAATTGAAATTCGTCCCTTCCGTTCAGAAAGGCTGTATCCGCTTATGCTAGGCTCTAATTATTGATTGATAACAATAGTTTGTGAGGAAACTCTCAAGTTGTTGAGGAAGCCTAACCACAAAACCATGAATGGAGTTTGAAAGAGCTGGTGCCGGGGTGTTAGGCCCCATAAAAAAGAAAAATATCTAAATCCTGTAATCTTGTTCAAGACAAACATAAAAATTAGATGATTCCGGAGACTAAGCCCCTCCTAACTTTTTCATGAAACTCCAGCTATATACTCATATTTTAGAGTCATTTAAATACTGTAGACAGACTAAGGACTAACATTTAAAATTAAATGATATTTATACATATTTTCTTCAAGGCAGCGTTAAGTGAGGTTTTGATCATTAATTTAAGTATTGTATTTAATGAATTTACACGGTCTTTGGTACTGTGACAGCAGTCTTCCGGTTAGCTAAAACTTAGGATGTACCTATCTTATGAATTTGCCAGCTAAAAAATGAAAGTCATAGGCTTAAAACTAAAAGGATTTATAGGGGACAAGCTTAATTAGGCTAATTATTCTTTAAAATTACAATTTTTATAAAATCACTTTTTATTCATTACTGATTATAATATTATATCCTAGATATATGTATTATAAAACGAGTAGTAATTGTATGTATGTTTATATGTACCTATCTGTGTATGTGTGTGTGTGTGTGTGTGTATGTATGTATGTGTGTATGTATGTGTGTATGTATGTGTGTATGTATATATGTATGTATGTGTATAATATGTATGTTTGTATGTAAACGCTTTCTGGATATCTAGACCAACAGTATGACTGAAATTTACAAGAGAAGGGTCTTTGGGTTCGAGAAAAAACGATCTGGACAGGTCCCAAATTTGAGAAAATTCGTTTAACAGAAATATGAGAATCTCAATCTATCCATCAGCAGTAAGTGATAACAGCTACTGATGAAAAATTCACCTGTAACGAACGTTTTATAAGCTTTTATTCTACTCACTACTACGATTTTAAAATATACCAAAACTGCAGGCAACTTTCAGGAACGAAATAATATTTATTTTCTGTGAAGCTAATGCCAAAAAATATAAATAAAATCTTATCTTTAAGAAATTTGTTTTTAACGTAAACTTATTTTCGGAGATGTTTATATTAACTAGATGTCTAACTCTTAACATTTTATGTATACAAACCGTATAGGTAGCCGCCGCCATCTTTGAATTGGTCATAATCACCATATAAATACATAGGTAGAATGGGATTTTCAAGTATAATGTTTTTTTGTATGAGGTAAATTGAATAATTTATTTTGGTTTTAGGTATAATTATGCATAAAAAATAGATGTGATGAAGTAGATTTATGGTGAAAAAAATTTTTTTGGTTTAATAATAGAAGTATGATATTATTACTTTATTACGTCTATTTTTAATATATAATTCATGTGAAACCAAAATGAATGCAATTTACGCCATATAAAATAGAATTTCACTTGAAAATCCTGTGTCAACCACGTATCTCTATATGGTGACTATGCCCAATTTAAAGATGGCATCGGTTGGCTTCACTTCTCTTGCCAAGTTCGATATTTAGTCATAGTACTTAAAAATCTATGTATTTTTTAGATTTGCAGTCTGTCTGTCATCAAATTTTGTGATTAATCCTAAACACAACGTACACAAATTGTCTCATATTGAATTTTGAATCATATAGTCGTCATAGTCAGTAATTTAACGTCACGGCTTCCATTATTGAATTTTATAACTGAATGTTGATTTTCAATTTAGGTATTGAATTTACAATATATTTTTTTAATTTTTACTGTACAACTACTCATCCGATCATGGCTTGGTGCACCATGTACCTACTTAATTTATGGTTAATGAGTGATAATGGAATCCGTTTGAAAAATTCAATCGTATGGCTGACCCTTTCAATAAATAATTTAAGTGAGTACGAATCTTCAAAGTAACTCAGTAAATTGAACATCTGATTCCCCCTCCGCGTTTGCAGCGTAGGTAAACGTGATAAATATGGGACAGATGATAGATCATAACTTTTGTGATGTAGGTGTAGGTTTGTCGATCAGTACCAATTTTCGCAAAAATATATTTGTAAAAAAAAAACTCAGTTTTAGTTTTGTTTAAAAAAATAATTATCTATATGATCGTAAACATTAAACAATGCATCCGAACGACAATAAAATATTATTGTGTAGAAAAACTTGTTTTGCAACGAGTTCTTGTAACGAATTGTTGCAACCGTACATCTAACTATAGGTACTTCGTAAAATAGGAAGTGAAGTGTGACGAAAAGAAGTGTTTTAACCAGTATTTTCTTGGTGTTGGACGCATTGTTCGTGGAAATTGATAATAATTTTTTCTTTCGAACATTGAACGTTTAATATTTTTTTATTGAACTTTTTTAGCCACAAAATTAATATTGACCGAGATATATTTCGCGAAAAACTAATTTGATGAGCACATCTTTCACATTGCTCGTGGTCGAAAACGAGGGGTGTGAATTTTATTACGTTAGTTGCCAGTTTCATCCTCACCTTTTTATGAAAATAAAATTTTTATTGTAATTTTCTCGAATAAACCACCTTATTTGTGCTGAAGTGGCTCTTCTCAGTCTTTCACGTTGATTCGCGAAAATTTAAACACGTTCTCAAGTGCCTAGGGACTTAAGGTACGGTTTGAAAAATCAATACAGATTTCAGTGTAAAGGAAAATTTATTTGCTATTTACTGTAGTAGCGCCTGCGGTAATTCGCACCAACGTGCGTCAGCACGTAGAATTTATTCAACATTTTAAATGAAATATACATTAAGAAAAATTATTTTAAACTTTATCGTCGATTGGGTGAATATAATATATCGAGTGAATTCGTTAAGTATTTCAATGTCACCATCGACTGTGAAACAGACTGTCCCACGAGTACAATTACTGCGAATTATAAAGTATTGTTTTCTTTTACTATTCTAGGGAGGTGGGTGGGTGGGTACGACATTAAATTTCCGTACTCAGGTGAGCTGAGTCAGGGATGCCAACCCTACGTCAAAGACGTAGATCTACGTCTTTTTGAATAAAGCTTAAAAAGCTACGTATTTTTCTACGTCTTTTTTTACATCTTTTTTTAATCTACGTCTTTCTACGTCTTTTTAGGAAAAAAATAATCTGTCTCAATAAAAAATCGCATTTATTGACCAAAAATTGTTTTTTTAATCCGAATTTTTCAAAATTTTTATTAATTGTACTATTTTATTACTTACAATTCATACAACATAATAATCTCGGCATTAATATTTATAAGTAATGAAAATAAGCATAAATTCAAATCATCATTTTAATTTTTATTAAAATAGGTACATAATTTTTGTCATCTATAAATGAAAAATTTATTCGTATCACACTTGATAGTTAAATGATATTTCAAGTTTTGAAATTTGAATGAGAAAATATTACCAATAAATGATAATCTAATGTGAAAGATGTTTGGAAAAAAATTAGCTTGTGGAAAAAAATAGAGAAGGAAAAAGAAAATAGAAAAATTTTTGAAAATACCTTAAAACATACAAAATATAGTCTGAAGGGCAAATATGTCAAATATGGTCCAATAAAATGGACTTATTTTAATGTAATCATTCCTAAATTGGAAAGATATTACATTAAATCTTTAATAACAATGATGGAA
>WOFM01000036.1:1098120-1252157 GCA_011428145.1 Ericerus pela | reverse complement strand
AAAAACGCGAAACACTATAACGCACACCACAAGATCATTGACTTCAAACCTAATGACCTTGTTTTGCTGCGTCAATCAAAAAACGTCGCGAAAAATAAAATGAAATACACCGGACCATATAAAATTGTTAGAAAGGTCACGGATTTAAATTACGCAATTCGTATTAAAACGGACGATAAAACTGCGTACGACGAAACAGTTCACGTACGACGATTAATTCCGTATAAATCTCGTAAAAATGACGAAATAAGAAATGAAATAAAAATAGAAGAAAACGACGAAAACATCAAAAATCCCATCCCAACCCAAATTGTATCCAAACCAAGGGGTCGCCCTTGGAAAAAACCAAAGTAACTATGTGTAAAGTGTATTACCTGTAGTTACTGAGTTTTTTCAATCACGATCTTTTTTTTATTTTTATTTATTTATTTATTTTTCTCTCTCTTCTTCTCCCCCCCTTCTCACTCTCCCATTTTTAAGCAGATCTATTTTGGAAAAAAACTAAAACTATGTAAGTAAAAGAAAAATTAACTCACCAATAGCCCATGTCTCGGAGTATCCCTCCAGGAATTCCTCCAGCCGGTCCCCGCTGGATGAGCTGTTCCCGTCGGATAGACTTGGGGATTCGTTCCCAGGCTCCCGAACACCATCCGAGGACCCACTCTCCTCGGTGGACATACTTTCTTTAACCGATGGAGTATTCCACAGAAAAAAGTAGATGGGCGGCTCGGACAGCAGCCATCCACTGCGGTACGATATCGCCCGGTTGTATTTGGTGGCATCGTAGTGACGCTGAAGTTGGAATCCGGTGGTGGATACGGAGAGATGTCGACGCGGCTTGTGATGATCATTAATAAACCGAACGAAACGAACCCCAGCGGTGTTAATCAGAAGATCGTTAAGGTAAATCTGGTTGAGGTGGACATATTCAATGGTTACTTTCTCATTGGTCTGCTGCGATACACACAGCAAACCAACAAGAACACCAGAGAGTATGCCCAACCCAGACAGTCCTCGGGTATCCAAATTCCCTCGGAAGGTCAGCTTGAGCCCAGACGGCCCAAACTCGACGACCATGGAATGAGGATAATAGATTCGGAGTTGGAACAGAAGCTTCTTCGTGTATTCCTCCGAATCCGGACAGCAGGTATACCGCACGAAATGGCTCCAGTAGCCTAAATCTTCATCAATAACCTCACCGGGGATTCGCGACGGCTCGAATTTATTAAGAAAATCGCCACGATCGGAGACGGTAGAGACACGGTAAAAGAGCGAAAAAAGACGGTGAAGTGAGAAATACAAAAGGGGCTCACACATACAGCTCTGGAACTGACGGATCTTGGTGAGGACCTGCTCTCCCAGGACCCAGGTCTCATTCGCCTCCACTACACCGGTCAACATGAACATCCGGTTCGTTCATATAAACAATAGATATGATTGATTTTAAAATAAACAGATTGAATAAAAGTAAAAGAAAATAAAAATCCCCGCACAAACACTTCGGAAACCGGTAACGAAAATAAGACACGTGAAAATACGAAAAATTGAGAAAAAAAAAAAAAACGTACAAGAAATAGCAACAGAAAGTCGAACAAATTGAGAACAGGCGAATACTAACTACTGATTACACTCGAACACAATAAGTTTATATTAATCAGTTGTCCGAAATATATTATGTAAAAGTCGGCAAAATTTGTTTCCCCCGTGCCCCAATTAAGTCACGTCAAAGTAAATTCCTAAAATTCATAATCCATCTTCCTCGTAAATAATTAAGACGTTGCATTCTTTCTGTTTCAGAAAATGTATACGAATCTACTTTTCTATGTCGCAATAATAATTTCTTCGACTAGTATTTCGCAAAGAACATCGTCTGACCCATATAGGATTACGACGGCGTCAACTGGCGCTTATTTTCATGAAATAAGAAATATTTTCGTATATTCTAAATCTGCCCCAATAATTTACTCCATTAAGCTAGACTTGCATGAATCAGCAGATAACTATTAGAAACAAATTTTAAACACCGGTTGTGTAATGAAACAACCTGGAAAAATTGCAAATATGCAGAAATGGCAAAACGTTTAAAAAATGCTATTATGAACCTGAAAGAATAAAATACCGCTATGATACAAGATTTCTATTCGACACCATCGTCTATTCGAAGCAAACGAAGCGTATTCACCCCGATCAGATCGTTCTTCGGAGATGCACTACACTTTTGCTGTCGAGTATTAAATTTTAGAGATGGACAAAACTTCTTGGCGAATGAAATCTAGTTGAAAGAAGAATATGATATTATAAAAAATCAACTGTTAACCGAGCATGCAGCGTTAGTCAATACATCTACTAATCTGCATAGCTTTATTGACCATACAAATAATTTTATGACAAAATTCATTTCGCATACAAATTCTTTTATGGAAAATTCATTAGAAGAACATGAACTTCTAATCTCCCTAAACTACATACAAGGATTCTATGACAATTATCTTATTAATACGTTAAGATTATCAAATATCCTAACGTCTTGTAAATCTCATAGGATTCCTTCTTCAATTATTTCAAAAGAAATATTAGAAAAAGACATATTGAAACTTTTGGAAATTACGAAAAATCTAGGCCTTGACCTAGCAATCCCCATTAAAGATATTCAAAACTACTATCATGCTGAACTTGTAAACTGCAACTTCTTTAAAAATACTTTAGAATTAGAAATTAAAATCCCCCTAAAACAATTAGAATCTAAATACGAAATTTACGACTTTATTCCGCTCACATTCAAAAGTCATTCTAACGAATTGTGTAGCTGGGATCAAGAACCATCTCTGATTATTCACGAAATCAGAACAAATTCCGTACGTTATATTAGTGGAACAAACCTCCATTATTGTAACTCGGATAAACCATTATGCTTCCTTCCTTCTAATAGAGGAAGTGATAAATTATCTTCTTGTGCAAAGAATTTGTTCTTCCAAGACCTAAACCAAAATTTGCTACAATCCTGCTCATTTAAATGTAATCTAAATAATAATCAAACATTAGTGCATCCTATTGGACACACAAAATTTGCTATCGTAAATTTTAACTCCCTTATAGCAACTAATTCCATTACGAAAAAATCCGAAAAGCTAAAAATAAACAATAATTCACCAGGAACGTTTATTCTGGATGTACCTTGTCATATTCAAATTGAAAATATTGACGAAAACAATAAAAATACTGTAATTATCCCAATAGAAATTCCCTGTCTCTCTGAATCCTTAGAAGAGACCATTAAAATCGAAAACCATTTACCACTTTTGTGGACATATTTTTCTGATTCTACGTAACCTTTTGATCTTGCCATTAATCTGGCAACAACAAAGGTCTATAACCCCAAATGGAAAAATTTTGTTCCTCACACCATTCCAGTTAACGATCTAGAAAACAAAATTAAATCCATTGAACTACAAATACCCGACCAAAACTTTAATGATTATCTAACTTTTGTTAATGGATATTCTTATTGTGGTTAATTACAATCTCATTTATGTTAATGTGTATTATAATTTATTTAAAATTAATCTCCCATCGAAATGGTACTAACTTAACAAAAAGTACTGCATTGTAAAAATTACGCAAAATAATGTGATATATTAACTTCCTATATATATACGTAAGAAAAAATTTGTTACTCATAGTCAATACTCGTAAATATTTTATTCTAAGTATATATACTCATACTCGCATTATATGACATAATTTTAATCATGCATAATTATTTAAACATATGTATGTGTTGGATAGACTTTGGAAAATTTTTTTTTTCCTAATTTTTTTTGTTCCCCCCGGAGAATTGTGTAACGTATATTTTCATCTATTTTTAGAAATGACAAACATATTCGTTCACTCATTTTCAAATACCAAAAACGTAGATATTTATCAACAATTATCATCCTATAACTCTTTGTAAACAACCACTAAATTATCCGTATTTAATTTTATGTATACAGATATACCTTCTGTATATTTATGACCTAGTTGTACCTGTCCCTCGAGTACTCGACGAGTCAGCACAACCCTATAATAACAACACCCTACCTCACTTTACCTATCCGACACGTACGTTTTCATACCCTGAACGAGTATATAATCCCTCGATTCAGTTGTATAATTGTTCAGTCCAGTTCAGTTCTTCGACAGCTACTTCTAAGTACCTGGAACCTCTCTTGTAGAAGTCTCTAGTGAACAGATAGTCTTGCTTGTTGAATTGTGATCAAATATGTATAAATATTAACGTAGATATATGTACTGTGTTGTACAGATTATTATTTTATTAAATGTGTAAACTCACTCATGTGTTTAAAATATTATTGAGTCTCTAAGGAATGTTAAGGTCCACTATAGTGTGTGGATGATAAACTTGAAATTATCTTAGAAGTATTACTGCTTTTAAAGTACGTGATATTTTGTGTATGGTGTACTCCCGAAAGTGGTCTTAAATAGGTACTTTACCACCTCTTTTGGCCGTTACAGATAGGACATTCTAGAAAATGGGAACTTAGTCTCGATGCGATCTTTGGATGCAAGACTATTGGGGGGTGTTGTGGTGGTAGTCATGCAACCTCGCTCACATCGTCACCTAACAACACGGTAACACTGAATCATTCTTTTCCCACTTTTATTCAAACAAAACTAGAAGGAGATTACTCATATTAATTTCTTGCTTTTTATTCCGTTTCGTTATGATCTCAGTTGAAGTCCAATACTTCATTTTGTTGAATATTTTTATATAGTTATTATGTTGTTGAAGTTTGTGTAATAAAACAAATTATTTTTAATGTTACATATTTTCGTTCGTTAATTCATTTTCTTCAAAGTTCGTTCGAAAAACTAATTCGCATCCTCGGCCAAGAAAACTTAATCATCAGATAGGTCTGAGATTAAAGCTTTTCACTTCATGATTTAAATACGCATTTGTTGCACGTAAATAAAAGACGCCATTATCGGGAGCTTAGCATTAAGGGTGACAGACGCTAAACTACGTAATTATAATTAAAGGAATGTGTTTCCAATAATTATTATTCTGTATTAAAATTATACCTGTGTGGTCAGAATAATTACCCGTAATAAAGAAATCTTGAAATACGGTTAGTCCGAAAGATTTCAGACTTAGTGTCAAGGGTAGTAATTACGTAATTTATTGTGTTTGCATTGGTGTGTCCAGCGGTGTTAATTCTAATGAATTCACCGATGAACCCTGCTGAACCCTGATTGGCTGGAAAAATCAACTGACTTACTACCACTAAAACAAGCAGTCAGTTCTGCGTAGTAATTTTGATCAACGTTCATTCGAAATTGAAAATGTGAGTGTTTGTTACAAAAATTTCTAAAAGTACGTCTTTTATTTTATTTTGATTTTGAATTTTTAATAAAATAAAATGAATATGGATGATGAAACATTACAAATAATAAGATATCTATCGTTATACCAGGTATGTAAAATTAATTATTTTGTAATTTGAGTGTGTACTTTATATACAAAAATCCCAGTTCGGAGGGAGCTAATGAATAAATTTTCAAAAGTGTAAAAATGGAGGCTAAGTACTGAAGTACTTAATTAAAGGGGAGAAGTATATTCTGTGTGAAAAATTGTGTATTGTAACTTTAAAATATTCATTCTTTTCGATCATTTTTGAATGAATTCTCCTTTTTACAAGCAAATCCCAAATCCTAAGGACGTATTTGGGTATGATACCATGGTGTAAAGTCCTGGCCAAGCATAAAGCGTCCTAGACCTACATATCTGTGGGAGTAGGCACCTTATGAAATTTATTCGATGGTATGCACAATAAAAGAAGGCAATATATTTGCATATGTGTGTCGTATGATGAGTTTGTCTAATTATATTATGTGACTTTTGTCATTCCATTAAAGTATAATAAATGATCATTGGCCGTGGCTGTAAAAACCTAATTTTCGTGTGTGTTCACGTATATTATTTCAGATACCGCCAAATTGAAAATGTTCCCCCGCCTCCAGGGCATACAGTGCCATTATGTTTGTTACCGAATCCTAGTCAACAGAGTTACCAAAATTCGATTAGTTCGACCGCTCAACCATTATTCAGTTTGTCTAACACTCAGCATTCTGTAAGTTCGAACTTAATCCGTTGGCACCTACTTATGCCAGAACGGATTACGAAATGGAGCGTGCGTCACGTAAGGATAAATTAATGGCTGATTTCAAAAAGGCCATTGAAAATGTCATGGCATATGACATTAATTTAGCTGCTATTGTAACTGAGGACTACTTGAAAATATGCCAAAATATCTTGATCGAAAATCAAAGATCTGAGGCACGTTGTCAAGTAGAACCTGTTAGTCAGGTAACAATGCAAAATTTCGGTCAGTCCGTATCAACGCAAATCTCCGGTCAGTACACATTACCACAAAATATCGGTTTGTCCGCTACGGTGAGTAAATCAACTTCAGTTCCCATGGAAGTTGATCTTACTCAAGAAACTGCTCGTCAACATAAAAGAATTATACAGGAGCATAATACCGATGTGTCCGCAACGAAATCGAAAACAACCCAAACTTCAGGTGTGTCCACAACAAAAATGGTTTGCACAGGTAGTGCAATCGAAATCTTCACAACCAAAAAAAACGTTAGTCGTAAGTGCGCAAGTTCTTGTTGATGAAAATCAAAATCAGAAGGAGCAACAAACAGTTACCGTAAGTTGACCACAAGCTGAAACCGAAGTACAACCTACGTGTATCGTAGCTCCGCCAATTCCAAGTTATCGTCCGGTGACAAACCAAATGAGCTTGAATACAATTCAAGAAGAAACTTAGGAGGATGAACAGGCGAGAGAAGAGTGAGAAGTTGCGAATGAAGAACTGCAACGTTGGGAGAATTCGGTTGAAAAGGCGCAGAGACAACGCCAAATACGTGAGGATCAGGTAATGGCCGAAAGAGTACAAAAGCGTTTGGACGTGGACAGAGCCTGTGAGTCTGAGCAACGTCGTAGAGATGAACAACAGCAACAACAGCAACTAAAAGAGCAGGAGGTAGAAGAAGAAAGACTACGCAATGAAGAAGAAAAACGTATACAAGAAGTAAACGAACGTCGAATGTGGGAAATGATTGAGAGGAGAGATCAGGCATTTCGAGATGTGGAAGTAAGAGACCATTTGGCAGCAGAAAAAGAGAGACACCTCCCGATCCAACATCGTGGAAGGAATATTGGTACACATTATTCGTCTTCGGAGCCATGGGGTAAGGAAAATCATAATTATTATTTTTCAACCAAGGTTCGTATTACTCCAGTTAAATTAACCGAGGAGACCGATTTCCGGCTATGGTATGATCAATTTAGTATGTATATTTCTCGATTCGAATTTAAAAATGTTTTTGATATTAATAATCCTATTCGCTTAGAGGAAAATCAAACTCAGCTTAAAATTGACGCCTGAGCCACTCTGTGTGAATGGCTGGACAAAACTCATAGAAAATTGATCTTTGGTGAATCTGATCCTACGGTGTGTTTCCTCAAAATTAAACACATGAAAGAACCAAAAGGTCGTGTGTGCGACACATACATAACTCAAATCTATCAGAAATCTTTTAATCCTAAAAATATAGAATTAAAAGAATGGCTGAAAGAATTTGAGGAATTATCTCGTAAGTTAACAATTTATTATAACGGTTGGTCCGAAGAACAAAAGCTCGAAACTTTCCTAAATCATATGATAATTCCATTTCCGAATATTAGAATACAATGTAAAGATTGTAAACAGGTTGGTCCTAATGGTGAAATTCTGTGTGATATTACTTATGAACAAGCTAAAGGCATCGCATTAGAAGAAGAAATGTTATTAAAAGAATGAAATAATACCTATAAGTTAGATAAAGCTGCGGCTAAGGCAGCTAAATTTAATAATCTGAATTTTAAAAGAAAAAGACAGTGGCAATTTTAATAAAAAGTTTGATTTTGCAGGAGAAAGTAATGAAGCGAATAAGTTCGACCAAGCGACTTGTAAGTGCTATAAGTGCAATAGGCGTGGTCATCTAGCGGCAGAATGTAAAGCCACCACTAGACTAGAGCCTATAAATGATTCTTCCGGTCAGTCCGAAACAAACAAAATATCAGGTCAGTTCCGCAACAAAGGTGAATGAAGGGAGAAACGACATAATTCGTATCATAAATCCAAATGTTCACATAAGCACCATAAGAAAAGCAAACGACACGGTGCTCATTCTACAAGAAGACGTTCGTCATCATCCTCATCAACGTCAAGTTCCGGTTCATCCAAAAGTTCAAGTTTGTCTAGGAGTCAGTCTCCAAACCCAAAAGGTAAAGCGATGGTTTTAAGAACCAAATAAAAATTTACTAAGTGTATGTATATTAATGAACAGCCGAGAAATGAAATTCGTTTTCTTAGTGATACAGGAGCTACAAATCACTTTGGGTCCGATCTTAAATTTATGAAAAATTTCTAAAAATTAAAGAAACCGAAAATCATTTTTTGCGCTAATAAAAATGAAGTTGCAAATTTATACGTAACCCATAAAGGTTCTATCTTTGTGAAAAATCTTAGTGGTAATACACTTGAGTTGAAAAACGTAAATTATTCTAAAGAAATAAGTGATAATCTATTTTTGTTACATAAAATAACGAAACTAGGTTACAATGCAATATTTACAAATACTGAGTGTAAAATAATAAATAAGAAAACTGGCAAAATTATTCTGTGTGGACATAAATTTCAAAATTATTGGATTATAGATTTAAAAATTAGTGAAAATAATGAAAAAGTCTGTGTGACAAAACAAAAAGAAGCTGTTAGTCAGCATCAAATAAATAAAGAGCATGGTTATGCTCAAATACATGATGTATGGTCAGAGTCAGAAAATGAAACTGTTAGTCAGGACAATGACCATGATCATGATTATATTTCAACTCAAGGGTATACGAATATTCAAAAGCTTGATGATGAAGGTCTAGAAGAATTTCTAGATATTGGTGCTAATATTAAATGGAAGAATTAAAGAAAATAGATGAGTTCAACAAAGAAAGTATTCGTAAGAAGTTAGGTCTTCTTTATCATTTAAGACTTGGACATGCGTCAGTCGCATACTTAGAAAAAGCAAAGAAAACTTTTAAATTTCTCAAAAATATTAATTTTACAGATGAAATTAAAGATTGTGAAGCATGTAATTTGGCAAAAATAACAAAACGTCCTCATAAAGCTGTGTGTGATGTCGCATCAAAACCTTTAGTAAGAGTTCATTCCAATCTAATTGGCCCAATAAAGCCAATTGGAGTCTGGCAGAAAAGTTCTTACATAACTTTTACCGATGATTTTTCTAGATATACTGTGACGTTCAGTATTAAAGATAAAACCTGTGTGGCTGAAACTTTTGTAGAATATCTAAAAGTAATGCGAGCAAATCTTGGTGATAGCTCAGCTAAAATTAATTATTTACATATCGACGGTGGTCGAAAATATATGAGTGTGTCTATGAAGAAAATTATTGCAAATGAGGGTATCATTGTCGAGACTTGTCCTCCTGATACTCCTCAACTTAATGCTGTGGCAGAAAGAGTAAATCGAACTTTACTTATGAAAATTCGAGCTCTTTTCATTGATAGTGGTCTACCTACTGAGTTTTGGGAACTTGCGTTAAACCAAGTTGTTCATATTCACAATAGGTTACCTCATAAAAAGTTAGGATTTAAAACCCCATATGAGTTACTTCGGAATAAAGTACCTACAATTAAATATATTCATCGATTTGGCTGTGTGGCATACCAAAAAATACCTTATGAGAAACAAAATGTTAAAAATTTAGAAGGCCGTTGAGAATTGTGTATTCTCGTCGTATGTAATGCTGAATCGTGGCAACTTTTAAATCCAACAACAGGTAAATTACATAAATGTAGTGATGTTGAATTTTCAAGTATTTAGGAATTGAAATTAATCGTAATAAAAATCAAAGAAAAATGTGTTTGTCACAAAAGCATTTCATCGAGTCTATATTGTCTAAGTATGGCATGAAAGACTGTAAGGAGTGCGATACTCCTATGGTCACTAATCAAGCGGATCAAAAAGCTAAGTATGAACCTAAAATTGAAACAACGTTGAACTTAAAACATCATATTCCATATTGAGAAGTAGTTGGTGCTCTTCTCTATTTAACTTTGTGTACTCGACCTGATATTTCTTTCTGTGTGAATACATTAACTCGTAAATGTAGTAATTATGACATTTACGATTGGATTAAAATTGAACGTGTGTTGAAATATTTAAAAAGAACTAAAGACCTTGGAATATACTTCGAAGGTAATGGTCATAATTTCATTAGTTACAGTGATGCTTCTTTAGGCATGACTGATCCAGATGGTTTGTCCACATCAGGCTATTTAATTCAAATATTTGGTGATTCAATAGCATGGGGTACCAAACGACAAAAATGCGTTGCTACCTCATCTAGGGAAGCCGAATATATTGCGTTAAATCAAGCTAGTAAAGACGTAATATATTTGTCAAATTTGTGTTCAAAAATATTAAAACAAAAGGTTAGTCCTATAATTTACGAAGATAATCAAGCTACTGTTGAAGCTGTAAAATCTAGTCAGTCCAAAGCATTAAGACACTTAGTGAAATTAAAATATAAGTATGTCTGTAAAGTATATTCTCAAAAATTAGTTGATATAAAATAGATTCCTACAAAGGAACAACTGGCTGATATATTAACGAAAGCTCTTCCTCGACCATTATTCGAAAGCTTCCGTAACGCAATTATGAATATTACTAAACTCAAGAAATACGGTTAGTTCCACTTTGCTGAAAAAGTTCCTGTTAGTCAACATTATAATTACCTACTGTAAAATTGATGTGTTCACTATTACCTAATAATGTTGTGATATGTACATATATATGTTGGTTGTGAATAAATTTAATGTCGTTTATTATTATTGCAAAGACAAATTATTCCTTAGTGACAATTCTTCGATCAAATAATTCAAGAAATATTTAGCTGTGTGCTAGGTACGTAATTACCTTCAATAATTTTCTCTTAGTGACAACTTTCTCTACGTGAACACAAAGTTAATTCGCTAGCCTACGAAATTCAATGATGGCAGAATATTCAAGAAGATGTCGACTACGATGAGTACCAGGAGGGAGTGTTAGAATTCCAGCTATATATGATGGTCCTATCTCGTCTCCACCTTGGTACACTCTACAGTTAATAATACGTACTATAATATTTCTGTGTGACCTCACATAATCTTGTAAACTCTGTATGTCAGGAACTCACATTAAGATGAGTTCACTTCTGTTCTGTATCTCGTATGGTGAACATACAAAATATATTCTTCTCGTGATTAATTACTGTTTTATTGAATCCTCCAATATTATATGATGAGGAAGGAATAATAATAGTGATTTTGGTGTCGGATCTATGGATCGCGCTACCGACGCAAAGTGTTTTGCTTTCTAAAAATCTGATTGAAAGAAAAAATCGCTGTGTATTTGTTTATAAACACTGGCGTACAAATTACACCATTCCGGAGAATTTGATTATTCTGATTAGTTAATGTCGATTGATATGGGGTAGGAATAATAATAATGAAAATAATGGAAATAATTATAATAATAATAATAATTATTGAGGCAATAATTATAGATGCAATAACTATACAGGAAACAACAGAAATAATAATTACAACAAAAATAACATTAGGTGCTATAAATGTAATCAAAATGGGCACAGAATTGCAATAATAGCAATTATACTGAAAATAATGAAAATCGTAATAAAATTCAGAATAATTATCCACCAAACCCTCAAATAATAATAATCCAACAATGAATAAAAAAAAAACCCTTGAACAACAGGTAAAAATGTCTTGCATTGTAAAAAATTTATACCCAAATCAGATGAATGGCTTCTGAATAAATTAATAAAAAGTGATAAATAGGGGCAACTGTTCCAGGTTGACCCACCAAATTTAATCAAATTTTCTGGTTACAAATGCCTCCAAACAAAGTAAATGTCAGAAAACAGAGAATGGCTCTTATTCTACGGATGTAATATATTCTGCACTTCAACTCAGTACTGAGAAAGGGTTATCTCTCAGAAGTGCTGCGCGTGAATTCCATCTCTCCCACAAAACACTGGGCAGGTAAATAAAGTTTGGAAAATTAGTTTCTCTTTTTCCTACTTTGGATTTTCATTATTATAACTTTCTGCTCAGATACTTAAAGAAACATAAGGATGATGTGCCTGCTTCTGAATTGTATGCTCACTACAATACTCGCCAAATATTTACTGCCAGCCAAGAAGATGACTTTGTTGATTACATAAAATTTCAAGCCAAAATTTGTTATGGGATGACCTCGACTGATGTCAAAAAAGCTGCCTTTATTCTAGCTCAATCAAATAATGTAAGTAAGAGTTGATAAAAAATCAGATTAATTAGCTATAGAATATTTAATGTGTTTCATGCCTGTTAGAATGTAATATATTTTACGTAATTTTTTTACACAAAAATTGAATTGTCTGCCAGTTAGTGTGCAGCATACAAAGTGGAACATTTTTTGGGGGTTATTCACTTTATTTATCTTGAGATAAATCTGATAAAATTTTTCTCAGATGAAAATGCCTGCAAACTGGGAGAAATCTGAAGCAGCTGGCAAAGAATGGTTCAGGAAGTTTCAAAAGACACCCAGACCTGTCACTGAAAAAACCAAAACCCTGTAGTCTGTCTTGTTGCACATCATTCAACAAAACCAACATTGCTACATTTTTCGAGCATCTACAGAAACTTGTTGCACAATATCCTTCATTTTGCACAGGTATGAGAATTTATAATTTAGATGAAACATGTCTCACAACTGTCCAAATTCCTCAAAAAGTATTGGCTGAGACTAGTGTTTGACGTTTGAATAAAGTCATAAGTGCTGAACAGGGCACTTTGGTCACAGCTTGTTGCTTTATCTGCTCTAATGGAATCTTTTTGCTTCCTGTGCTTGTTTTTCCACACAAGAAATTTTTGCCAATTATGGTAAGAGGTGCTTCGACTGGGACTCTTGGTTTGACAAATCCGTCAGGATGGATGAATGGTGAGTTGTTTATAGATGTAATGAAACACTTCATTCATCACACTAATGCATTGAAAGATAACCCAGCTCTGCTAATTTTCAATAATTATGAGAGTCACCTCACTCCTATGGCAATAAGTTTGGCACGCCAGAATGGAGTTTTAATTTTGACCATACCGCCTCACTGCAGCAATAAAATACAGCCCCTTGATATGTCTGTGTATAAGAGTTTGAAAACTGCATTCCATGCTGCTACAGATTCCTGGCTTTACTCTCACCCAGGCCAGACAGTTTCTATCTACGATATAGCTGATTTACTTGGAGTGGCTTTTCAATGGTCTATGACACCTAGCAACATTCAGTCTGGATTCTCAGCCAGTGGAATTTTTCCATTCAATAAAGACATTTTTACTGAAGAAGATTTTTTGACTAGCTTTGTCACAGACTGTCCAAAACCTCCAGATAACCCTGCAAATATGCCAGCCATTGTATCACCATCTGAGTTTCCCATGGAGTCTGAGCCTGCACCTGTCACACCTATAGAAGAGCCAGTTTGTTTATCAACCCCATATTCTACAGCCCCAACTACATCATCAAATTTGGAAAACAGTAAAAAAGGCACTTCTTTGGAGAGTGTACGGTCCAGTTTTATTGGTGCTGTATCATACTTGGGCCTTCCTAAGGCTGGGGCTCACAAAAGGCCTATTCAAAATCAACAAAGAAGAAGAAAGAGTTGTATCGCTACGAGCACACCCAAAATGTTGGAGATAGAAGAAAGATTCAAGAAGAAAGTAACCAAGCCACAGCCAAAAGCAACAAAAAAACTGTTGCCAAAAAATTAACCTTCCCCCGAGCTCCACCAAAAAAGAAAATGAAGTGAAATTTGAAGAAGACTTCCAAAATCAATGTTTTATCTGACAGTGACTCAAGCTCTGACACTGAAAGTTTCCAGTCTGGAACAAGTAACTCCAAATCATTTTCATCTGAAGGAGAAACTGAAATCTCTGTAAATGATTTCTGCATAGTGAAATTTATTACAGAAGAAGACAAGAAAATCAAGCATTTTGTGGGTCAAGTTACGGTGATTAATAAAACTGGTTATTGTATCAATTTTTTGAGAATGTAAAGAAAGGCTGATTTGTACCACTTCACATTTCCCAATGTTGCCAACCAGTCAAATATTGCTAGGAAAAACATTGTAAAGGTCATCAGACTTATACAAAGAAGTGGTACTACTGCCCACCAAAACTGTGCCTTTTTTTTTTAATTTTAATATACACTAATTTGTAAATTTCTTCTAAGTTTTTAATAATTAAAGTTTTTTAAATCTTTTTCACAAATTTTTTAGGTTGGGTCAACGTGAAACATCCCATGGGTCAACCTGCACAGGGGGGTTGCAAGTTGACCCAATTTTTTTTTCAAGACAAAATTTCTCAAGCAACGTAGGTTATGAGAGAAAACTAAAAAATACAATTTGTAGAATGGGGTTTGATCTTCAAAATGTTTTTTTGTTTTCTGAAACTGGATGAAAATTTAACGAGTTATTCAGGGAAACCTAAATCTGGGTCATGGTAGAATAGTTGCCCCTACCTATGATGAAAATTATAATGAATTAAAAAATAAAGCAATATTGGATGGTGCAGCTAAAATTTACTTGACTTCAGATTTAGAAAAATTAACTAATATTTCAAAATTTGTCACACCAATAAAATTGCAATGTGCTAGAAAAAATGCATTTTTATACACTACACATACAGGTAAAATTGAAATTAAAATTGAAAACTCATACAAACAATAATCATTAATAGAACTGAATGATGTACATTATATACCAGATCTTAACATAGATATAATATCAGCCATAAAAATTACTAATTCAGGGTTAATGAACATTGATTAACAAATTGATAAGGCCAATGTCTATTTTATTGAAAATGGCAAAATATTAATTACAACCATAAAAGAAAATGGAATATTTTATATACACTATAATGTTGAAAATGATTTAAATATAAAAATTCATCTCACAAAAATTTGCATGCGTTTAATTCAAGAGAATGAAGATGAATGGGATAATTTTTTGGTAGAATTAGAAATAGAAAATGAAGATGAAAATGAACCCTCAATAATTGATGATTTAGATTTACCACGAGAGAGTGCAGATATTAATAATAATAATAATAATAATAATAATAATAATAATAATAATAATAATAATAATAATAATAATAATAATCTGGAAAATAATAATCAAGAAAACTCACAAAATTTAAATCAAGAACATGCATTAAATGATGAAATAACAGAAAATGAAACCACTGATGATGAAAATCATGTTTGAACACAGTCAATAAATAATAATAATAATAATAATAATAATCACATGAATAAAAAAATGATGTTACACAGACAGCTAGACATTTAAATGTACGATATTTACAAAAATTAAAGGGCTTATCCACCAGAATACCGGAAAATATAAATTTTAGGGATGATGATTTCAAAAATTGTCAAATTTGTTTCATTGCTAATAACACGAGACTGGGTCACGATAGTATTAGGAATAAATACACTAGAAAATTGGAGATCACATCATCTAATATAATGGAGCCTTTTACCCCATCTACAGCCAATCAAAAATATATATTAACCTTCATTGACCATTATTCCAAGTACACTGGTTACACCAATGACTAATAAAAATCAAGTTATTGTGGAATTTAGAAACATAATTATGTCCATGTGAAATAAGTTCCTGAATTACCCCATAGGTTTGATTAGGTGCGATAATTCAAAGGAGTATACCGACAGTAGAATAATTAATTATTGTGCTGAAAGAGGTATTACTCTCAATTATGTAGTTCCATACTACCCAGAATTGAATAATGTTGCTGAAAAGCAAAATGAAACTCTAATGAGGAGAGTAAGAGCTACACTAATCAGTGCAAGTCTGGACATAAAATATTGGTCATACGCAGCAGTCACAGCTGCATATCTAATTAATAGATCTCCTACAGAAGCCAATCTCAAATTTAAGACCCCATATAAAATGTTTTATGGAATTAAACCAAATTTTAAAAATTTTAAAGTATTTGGATCTTTAACATATAGACACATACCAATAGAGGTTTGTAGGCAAAATGCCAAAAAGCAAAATCTAGAAATAAAAAAAAGATTGATACAAAACTGGCACATAGAGCAGAAAAGAACATAATGAAAGGTATAAAAGCTGCACGCAAGTTACGTATATAAATGCGAAGCAGGCCTTTCAGAGGTTAAAATTTAGTAGTGAAGGCAACATGAGAAGCTATCTGGATGTGTTTTCTCGGGCGGCCCAGAAAATAAGGGACTGCGGAAAAAGTTTAGACAAACAGGAGGAGATAGAACAACTCCTGATATCTTTAAATATGGATTACGACATGACAAGGCTTGAATTTAATACATTGAGCCAAGATCAAAAAACAATAGAGACTCTTCATGCGATGTTGATCGAAAGATCGGACAGGTTGTACGACGAGAAAAAGTCGAAATATAATAATAATACATATCGTAATTTTAATTATAATAATAGAAATCAAAGATTCCAATTTGAAGGAAACTATAATAGATACAATAACACAAATAGGAATCAAAATTATAATCAAAATGTAGATCAGGGGAAAATGACATATAATAATAGTAATCAAAAGTCAGAAATGCCTCATAAAAATAATAATAATTATGATAATAGAACATATAATAACAACCAAAACAAAAATAATTTGCCTAATCAGAACGAAGTAGTATGTTTTAAGTGCCATGGCAAAGGGCACATAGCTAAGGTATGTCCGTCAAATAAAGAGGGCATAAAACCCCAAGAAAAATTAGATGGTCCTGCACAGAATACAAGATACGGACGAAATAGTCAGAACAATAGTAACAATAAAAATAAAAAAGAACATGATGTGCAATGGTCAATGATGATCAGATATAGGGACCAAGAACCTAATAACAACACTAACAATAAATTAATAAACCTTATAACATCGAATGATACAAAACAGGAGTCAGCTTCCGATTATGTTCCTCTCACTAAGAGAATAATGTTAGATGGGGGAGCTGTGGCTCATGTAATCTCTGATATATCGAAATTATCTAATCCTATAATGCTGGAAAAGCCGATCGAGTTAGAATGTGCCATCCAAGACACCTTACTGATTGCCACCCACATAGGAACAATGTTTATCAGGGTGGAAAATTCAGAGAGAAACCAGACCGTTATAAGATTAAAAAACGTTCATTACGTACCATCACTTAACGTAGACCTAATGTCAGGCATTAAAATAACAGAGAATAGGGCGCTGGGGATAGACCAGAATTTTTCTGCACCGCACATATACGTCCGCGGGACGAACGAAGTTATATTTTCAGCCCCAAAAATCAGGGGGGTATACATGGTTAAGTACGAGTTCGTACCGGAATCAATGGTCAATATTATAGATAGGGAGGATGATTTAAATAAAATATGTCCTTATAATAATAAATCGAATAAACTGGCATGTATGCCTAATATAAATTCCCAAGATGAATGGATGGAATATGAGATAGAGGAAGAAATTATTGAGGAGAGTCAGAATGGAGTGGAAGAGAATATAGAGAACACAAATAATAATACACAAAATAATATAAATAATAGTAACTTAAATAATAATGACATAATAAATGTCAGTGACGAATATAGTAATAATGAATGACAGAATAATGAGATGAATGAAGGTGATATAGGACCGAATGAGGATGTAGGCGTGAATAATAATGATATAATAAATAATAATAATATAATAGATAATAATCAAGAAGTAAGCCAGGATATAGAAAGGCCGAAAATAGATAAAAAAATTATATGGCATAGGAGATTGGGACATTTGTCTGGTAAAAACTTAAAGTTATTGACAAAAGTCTCAAGAGGCATTCCGAATGGAATCACATTCCGAGATGATGAGTTTAGTTTGTGTGAGGTATGCGTTAAGGCCAATTCAAAAAGGTTAGGGCATAACGGCACTAGGACCAGACCTCAAAGGAAGCTAGAACTCGTTTCATCGGACACAATGGGCCCCTTCTCACCAGGAATATATGGTGAAAAGTACGTGTTAATTTTTGTGGACCATGCTACAAAATATACCTTCGTCTCCACCATCGAGAAAAAGTCAATGGTGTGTGAAGAATTTAAAAAACTTTATACGAAACTAAAGTCAAAATTTCCTGATCAACCCATTGCCACTTTAAGATGTGACAATGCTAAAGAATATTTAGATACACATATGAAGACATTTTGTGAGGAAAACGGCGTAAGCCTCGAGCCGGTTGTTCCGTATTTGCCGGAGTTGAATGCGATGGCCGAAAGGCAAAATCAAACGATCATGGCTAGAACTAGAGCTATGCTGTTTGATTCCGATTTGGACTTCAAATTTTGGTCATTGGCTGTCCTGACGGCGGTATATGTCATAAATAGGAGCCCAACTAGGGCAAACAAAGATAGTAAAACCCCGTTTGAAATGTTTTATGGCATAAAGCCAGATTTATCAAATATGAGAGTTTTTGGGTCTCTCGCCTATAGACATATTCCTATGGAAGTACGCCAACAACAAGCCACAAGAAATAAAAAAAAGAAAACAAATAGCGAACATCCAAAACTCACACAACGAGCCGAAAAGGGAGTGTTCGTAGGTTACACAAATAGTGGGTACTGTATAAGGGACCCATTAATAGACAAATTGCATGTCACTTGCGACGTCAGGTTCGATGAAGCGAGAAATATAACACAAATAGATAACACAAATAATAATAAAGAAATAATACAGGCAAATAATAATATAATAGAAACGCCTGTAATATTAAACTTATTTAAATCAAGATATAAAAACTATATTGAGGATCACATCCCTCAAAAATGGGATGATGTAGAAAATAATCCTTTTAACAAAGAATGGCAGCAAGCAATTGACGACGAGCTTAGGTCTTTATCTGATATGGGCGTGTGGGAGGTCGTTCCCAAAGAAAGAAATGTGAGGTTAGTGGATACGAAGTGGTGTTTTACCACGAAACCAAACAACCAGGGCATTCATATACCGAAAGCCAGATTGGTTGCGAGAGGTTTTAAAGATCCAACTCACTATTCTTTAACAGAAACGTATGCCCCGGTGATCCAATACTGGTTAATAAGGTGGATACTGTCTATAACAAACAAATATAACTTGAATATAACACAGTTTGATATAAAAACTGCGTTTTTGAATTCACAAATAAAATATCCTATATATATATCAAACCCTAAGGGATGCCAACTAGGTGAAAATAATTGCCTGAGACTAATAAAGTCCATATATGGACTGAAGACGTCTTCGAAAAGTTGGTATGACCTGTTGAATTCAACTATAATTCAAGCTGGATTCACACAATCAAAAATAGATAGATGTCTATATATTAAAAAAGACAATAGTGGTGCTATGGCATTTCTGATAGTCTATGTGGATGACATGTTGTTGGCTAGTAACCACAATGAGTGGACACAAGACTTGGTAAATGCCTTTAACAATAATTTTACACTAAAAATAGAAGATAATCCAAGTTTTTTTGTAAGATTCGAAATAAATAGGGATACTTCACAGAAACAAATCATATTAACACAAAATAGATATATAGATAAGATTCTGAGAAAATTTGGTATGACAGAATGTAATCCGTCTTCCACACCTATGGAGACCGGATTAAAAATAAATAAGCCAAAAAACGGATTGGACGACACCGAATATAGGGCTATGATTGGGAATTTGCTATATGTGGCAAGACTGACCCGCCCGGATATTGCCTTCGCCGTCAATTACTTGTCGTGGTTTCAGGCATCCTCAAACCCTGAAATAAAAAATTATGTTCGTCGTATCATTAGATACCTCAAAACCACAAGAGATTTCTCTCTGGCCTTCCACTCTGACCAAACCAATATAAAAGCTTTTGTCGATGCGTCGTATGCACCCGACGTAGACGACTCACCCATAGATATGAATAATCTGGAGAAAGGGTGCTCCACAACTGGCTACATGATTTTCGTTAACGGAGACTTGTTAAATTGGGCCGTTCACCGGCAAAACACGGTTGCAACATCGTCAACTGCAGCCGAACTAATTGCGTTGAATGACGCACTAGACGATGTATACGTGATCTGGAGACTCACTGAGAGCGTTTTCTCTGTAACCGACCCAGTGCAAGTCTATGAGGACAACATATCAGCGTCCAGAATTGCATCTGGGGGAGGCCAGAAACGCTCCAGGTCCCTAGCGATCAAGTGTTATGCAGTTTTGGAAGCTTTCCAGAATAAATTAATAAAGTTCAATGATATTAGGTCGCCTGATCAAGTTGCTGACATACTTACGAAAGCACTTGATCGGAAAACCTTCTAAAATATCGTTATGAGAATACTCCGGACAAGTCAACTTTTCGGCCAATAGTCTTAATTGACTCAACCTGCAAAATTTTTGATATTTGGTTTTGGACTGCGGATGGGCGTCGGTCTTTTAGCGCCTATCGTAAACCGAGCGGTCCATACGTCGTCTCACAATTCACATCATCTTTTCAATAGGTTCCCCGTCGCTGCTCTGCCTCTCTTACTGGCATCAGCATTCCCTAAGATATACAATTGATTCCCCCAATAGAATACTTACACAATATAGACCCACACGACTAATTATAGGGACATATATATAATAATATTATTTCTCCACAGCTGACGATGAGGAGATATTGATCTCTCCGACCTGCATTTTGTTTATATATTTTATTAAATTAAAATCACACTATACTTATAAGACGTGACATAACAACATAGAGTAAAATGTATACCTAATGTTGATAATTACACAATATAATTAAGATAAAACACAAATACATACTTCCACACAAATTAATTATATATTATAACACTAGTCAACGACATATTTATTTTATTGTTTTACCATTTTTATATATAGCAATTGTATATGACAATCACATGTAATAATTTTGACTGCTATTGCTTATTTCTTTTAATTTTTTTATTTTTTAATATACGTTTTTTAAAAAAAAAAAAAAAAAATACATACAATGTGTAACAAATTCTACCTATATGTTCGTTCGTCCATTTTGAATCGCAGGGGGGTGTTGGGATACGATTCCCTCACTACCTCACGAACACGGGACATCACTATGACTAACACTGTATGTAACATTCTATTACCTTATTTGTTTTACATGTGGCGACACTGATTGCCAATATAATATTTGTACCGCCACTGCTCGACGGAGAATGTTCTCCGCTCGTCAGTCGTTGTACTAACGTTGGTGTTATTAAACATTTTTCCAAGATGGAAGTTCGTACTTATTTTTCTGGGTAAAGTAACTAAACCTCACCTCAACAATAATTAAATGAATTACTGAATGCCATGTTAGACGATGAACGAAATATCACAACCAAAATTGAGTAAAAACACAATACTTACCTGAGATTTCAGTGTAAAACAAATTTTATTACACAAGTATCATCTCAATGGCTGTTTAACGAATGACAGACAGTTTTATAGAGATGATCACAGAATGAACAGTTTACAATATTACAGATTATTACAAACCACAGTCAAATAGTATCAGTCACAATTGGAAGTTATCATTATTCTCACAATTACCATCAAAATTTTGTGAAGTTATTTTAGATTATCAATTAATAAATAATAAATAAAAAATAAAAAATTCATTGCAAATAAGATCAAACGTTGAATTCCATTTAGATCAATTAAATTCAATTTCTTACTTTATTCCCATGTTCTCCTACACTCCATCATTTTTGTAATTTAGAATTACAGATTATGAAGTATAACAAATATTAAAATGGAACTCAATGGTGAATATTCCTAATAATATGATGTGGAAGTAACCAGATCTTATAGATAACAATCTGGTGATATCTTCGACCATATACTAGATAGACTGGCTATGGAAATGGAAATTGAAGCATAAATAAATGACGTCACAATGTGGCAAATGCATGTTAAATCCCATAAGGTTTTTTGAGGAAACAAAATTTTAAAAAAGTTTATTTTTTCTTCTGAAATGAATTTTTTAATAGAAAAAAAAAAAGAAATAATTATGTACAATTTTTCAAAAAAAAAAAAAAAAAACTCCAACTTGGCTAAAATCAATTTCAAAAACCTGGAAATGACAACAGTATAACCTGGGTTAAACAACTTCTTGCCACAATGTGACATCACACTCCGTATTTATCACTGCTTCTATGGAAGCATTGTACAGGGCCAGTCTATCTAGTATATGGTCGAAGGGTGGTATGATGGGAATTCTCACACCACTCAATAAGTACTCTGTTATCAACTGGCCAAGCAAATTGGTACGTTTTTCATTCACGTCACCATTATTATAAAATGATACAAAATTCAGTTTGAGAATTCGCTTTTTTCTTCTCGTGTTCTTCATCATCGCTTACTGCGATCGCGATATAAAACCAAAAAATCAAAATGGTAAAACTGTAGAGTCCATTTTAGTCACCAATCGTATAATAAAAAATTCGTCATATTGTAATAATTACGATACGTTGAGTTCCGTCATCAATAGTTAAGATTCGCTTCCTTAAAAATATTCCCGTGTTCTCTCATGATTAACTACGTTCATCAAATAAAATTACAGGATATAGAATGTAATATAGACGGAACTCAACGGTGAATATCTCTCGAAAATAATGACGTGGAGGTAAATTAAATCCACAAGATAAGAAACTGGTGGTGTGACATGAACATACACACCACACAGTTTTACTCCATTTTTACACAACCAAGTGATTGGTACGTTTTTTTGTTCACGTTTCCGAAACAATAATAAAGCAGTACAAACGTAATTAAAGGTGCTTTTTAATTCAAAGAATAGTTTTTCTTCTCGTTCTTATTGACATCGCTTATTATAATCGCGTTATGGAACCAGGATTATAAAACGGCAAGATGTCTTTTGTTAGTAACTCCGATTCATCATGGAAACCAGAATTACTCAACTGACGGATCTCCAACATCAAAATTAAGGATTTTCAAACACTTGGTTATAACAACTAGTAACTATGATGTTCAAATCAATCGATAATCAAAATGTAAAAAAGATCGTTCTTTTGAACTAAGGCCCTTTGACAATAAATTATGTGGAGTTGTGTGAGGTACCGTGAGGCAAGACCTCATGGTTTTATGTAGTATGTAGGCTAGCTCGTTTCATGTCATTTTCCCTTTCTGATCTAGGATATTAGTATTTCTTGCGATCTGCGATCTTGGGCTGTCTCTTCAAAATTTTAACCTTATTATCATTTCTAATTTTAGACCAATTCTTTACAAACATGTGACTGTCATTTTGGGACGTCACAAAACATCTTTTGAATTAACATCAAATCATCATGGCTACCAAGATCAATTCATCAACAGATCCATAACATCAAGAGTGTAAAACCTTAAAGTATCTAGTCATAACATCGGTAACTATATAATTATTAAGTTTATTCATTATTCAAACTGTGAAAGAAGATCGTTTTCTCTCAATTCAAGCTTTTTAATATAATTATGGGGAGTTGTGTGATATACCATGAGGCAAACCCTCATGGTTCTATGTAGTATGTAGGCAAACTCGTTTCACATTGTTTTCCCTTATAATCTAAGACATTAGTATTCCTTGCAATCTGTGATCTTGGGCTGTTCTTCAAAATTTCAACCTTTGATTATTTACATTTTCTAATTAACTTTTTTGGAAAATCATGTGACAATCATTTTGGGACGTCACAATTTATTACCCATATATTATCAATTTATATTAATTTTTTTTTTCATATTTAAAATTTGCTTACTTTCAGCCAGTGTAAAAGAGTACTATGAGACACTGAGACAGCGTCTACCCATACTACCCATATTAAAGAAAAAGAAAAAAAAATTAATAATGCAAATGATTATATAATATGTAATATACCTACTAACACCATAATATGATGCACATCATCAACCTATGACATATTGCCTATTTGTTTTCCTTTCTTTCTTCTTTGGTCCCAATGAAAATCAGCAGAGAGACATTTTTCATTGTCTTTTTTTAAAAAAAAAAAAAACATTTTCATAGAAAAAATTAATTTTATCTGACCACTGACTGTAGCCATTTTAAGGTGGATGTCAGATGTGGGACATGTCTCTATATTTAATATTGCACGTTCAGGGCTACAGACACCAGACTGATTTTTTCTCTCTTTTTTTTATCTTCTTCGTTTTATTGTGGAGTGGTGCGTGTATGACCTTTTTTTTTTTACGTTATTCACTTGTTCCAATGTCTTTATTTTGCCATCTGGACTTCATGAAAAGAAAACAAAAGAACTCTGGCGTAACAAATCACCCCATAGTAAGTAGGTTTCTCAAACAAAAAATAAAACTTATTTTAGGTGTTCAGGCGGCACGAGGATTCGAACCTGTACCGGCTGAACACCTAAAACCTCCCTCGTTCACCGTCACAAAAGGCAGCACCGTACTCACTCGGCCACAGTGCCGGGTGACGGTGTTTGAAGGAGTATTGATACTGATATGCGCCGACGTAGTGTGGTGGCCACCACACCGCTCCCCCCCGGTATAGCGGAGCGTAATACGCATTCCCATACAGAGGCGCCTAGGTAGGGGCGTACACCGGAACATGGTGATGCCCTCCCTCCATCACCGCTCTGTGGCATACGCCCACTAGCGCCGTCACGCACAGAAACAGCGGTGTGACGCACCACAATTACCCGTTGGCGGTTTGACAAGTGTCCGAGAGATGGCGTGAATATTCCATCTCCCGGATCACGTCGGGGTCACCACTTTAGGTGTTCAGGCGGCACGGGGATTCAAACCCGTACCGGCTGAACACCCAAAACCTCCCTCGTTCACCGTCACAAAAGGCAGCACCCTACTCACTCGGCCAAGGTGCCGGGTGACGGTGTTTGAGGGAGTATTGATACTGATATGCGCCGACGTAGTGTGGCGGCCGCCACACTTATAAATAAATCAATAAATCTATATCAAATTCGCAGGCACAGTATAGGCCAAGCTGCAAGCGATATTTAGTGAATGAACACAATGAAATTATGAAAAGTATTTGCCAGAACGCTGAGTAAAAATTACGTTTAATGAGGTTTCAAAGAAATTTGTAATGAATTATATTACCTAGTTAAGAAATACATGTGCAAGTTATTAAATTATTGCTTAAGCTTATCAAACAAAATAACAGCAAGACTGTTTTCCACACAGCTTTTCTGTTTCATCTGGAATTATCTACTCCTTTTGATATAAATTTTAGACTTTTTCAAATCACCTGTAGCATGAAAACAGCCTATTTCAACTAAATTTTGCAGAATGATAGAATATAATACACTCAATGTTTATGCCTAATATGATTGTGAATTGTCTACCTAACTACATTTGTCTTGCTGCACCACTGCTTTCAGCACTCGATGATACTCATTTGTTAGTTACTGCTAAAATTTCAGGGGGATGTTGATAGGAAATTCCCTCTCACTCACTGAATCTTCATCACTCGCGCATATATATATATATATGTAAGTTCGAATTCACCAATTTTGAACGTTAATTTGCACTTTGAAAATAAATAAAGTTGACACAAAGATTCGTTGAACTAGTAAATATTTAATTTTTAATTGTGTACGAGAAACGAAAGTGAAATTAGAAATTTCAAATGCATATATCGGGCAAAACCGAACGAAACGTATTTTATCTGTCTATCTGGCCCGATGACCTACTCGAGAATGAAAACGAGCAAAAATAAAATTATATAAATCAACGTCGATAACGAAGAATATGGAACAAGTTAATATAGGTTAAGAATGACGTCATTTGAGTTGAAAGTTTTAAATAATACAATACAATGTAGACAAGATATAATGGGAATCCGATATCGTCAGCAAAAATACGTAGGTTTGCATCATAATAATAATAGACAGAGTCAAAATGTAAATGAATAGAAAACAGACAAAAATATACAAATGCATGATGAGAAGGTGGTTATGAGAAAAAGAATACGTATTCTTTTTACATCCCCACACCGAGAACAAAGGTCGATCAACCAGCCATAAAAGGATATAATTTTGACGCATGATAAAAATTTGATTCTTCCTTTTGGAAGCCTGAGTTGACCTGAAAGATAGAGTCAGAGATTTATTTAGTTATTCTGAATGGACCTGTCCTAATTTCGTCTAATTTATTTCTATTGAGAGGATTGCCATGAAGAACAAAAACAGAGTCACCAACTTTAAAATTACTGTCACGTCTATTTCTGTCAAATCTTTTTTTATTAATTTTGTGACTTTTACAAGAATTTATAAAGGCAATTTTCCTGTCTTGCTCCAAATTATAAGAATCCTCTCCAATTTGCATTACTTTATTCTTTACGTTATACATTAAATAATTTGGAGAGTATTTGGTGACTGAATGTATCGTATTATTATATTCATTTACACATTGTTCAAGCAAGACAGACCAGGACTTTCTTTTATTTTCATTGTTTTCGTTGATCTTACATCTTAATCGATTGACCAAAGTTTGATTCAGCCGCTCATTAAGACCGTTAGATGAAGGACAGTCTACAGCTGTAAAAATAAGATTAATATCATTATTTTTAACGAAATTTTTAAATTATTTGGAATTTATTCCACCATATTGATTGACCAATAAATTTTTAATTTTGTTGCCTTTTTTTAATATGGGGTTAATTAATTGAATAAAATCTTTAGAACTCTGAGTTCTTGACGATAAAACAAAGGCGAATCTAGAAAAATGGTCGACTAATATATGAAAATATTTTTTATTCGAATTATTACCTGCAAATCCTCCAATAGTATCAATGGACATATATTCAAATGAATCTTTGGCTGGTCCAAGATGAGAAAGTAAGCCAAATTTCATAGGTATTTGGCTTTTATTCTTGATACAAACGGTGCAATTTTGACAGATGGTATCTATTAATTTGCTGAAATTCTCATTATAAAATTTTGGAAAAAGAGTTTATTTAACTTGTTTGGACCCTATGTGTCCAAATTCAAAATGGGTTTTTTGTATGAGCTGTTTAGCAAGATTGTTGGAAATTATTATTTTCTTATTATTTTTATATTTTGAGAACATAATTTTGTAGTAGGTAACTACGTTATTTTCTTTAATTTTTTTAAAATCTTTAAGTGCCATTTTTTGATCTTTTATTATTTCATTGAGTTCAATTAGATTAACTACTTTAAGTTCCGAAAGAGCCTCATAATGTTCCAAAACTGGATTGCGAGACAAACAATCCGCTTCATTATTTATTTCTCCCGGCACGTATTCTATTTTAAAATCAAAAATGGAGAGCTGAAGCATTAGTTCTCTAAGTTTGTCGTCAAATTTAGTATTAATCTTTAAATTTTCAAGGGATTTGTGATTCGATCAAACTTTGAACTTCAGTCCCATAAGGCGGTGTCTCCAATACATGAGTGCTTCTTTTAAAGCGAGACATTCGAGAAAAACTGCTTTTTTTCTTTTCTGAGGCTCGTTCAATTTTTTGGAAAAGAAAGCAGTTGGCTTAAGGGAACCGTCGTCTTGTCTCTGGTTAAGAATTGCACCTATGCCTTCCAGACTGGCATTGGTTTGGACAATGGTCTCTCTGAGAGGGTTAAAAATAGCCAAACAAGGTTCGGAACATAAACATTTTTTTTTTATTAAAATTTTCCTCGCATTTTTCGCTCCAGATAAACGTTGAATTTTTTTAAAGTAAATTGTGTAATGGAGCCATAGTGACAGAAGAATTAGGAATGTATGAGCGATAAAAATTTACTTTACCGAGGAATTGTCTTACATTTTTCTGATTTTTAGGAGTAGGGAAGTTCCAAACTGGAAGTACGTTATCATAAACAGGGTGAACTGCATTATTCTCAATTATATGGCCTAGATATTTTACTCTAATTTTTGCAAATTCACATTTGGTGGAACTAAGTCTAAATCCTTCTGCATAAATGGCGTTAATTAATTTTTTTAAATGTGAAATATGTTCATCGAAAGTTTTAGAAAAGATTAGTTTATCATCTATGTAATTAACGGAAAAATCATCTAGGTCATTCTTTTTTAATAAATTTCTAAGTATTCTCTGAAAAATTGCTGCACTCGTTTTAAGACCAAAAGACATGCATTTCCAATTATAACAGCCAGTCTGGGTAATGAAGGAAATTTTGTATCTGTCTTTCTCTCTGACTGGAATGGACCAAAAAGCACTATTGATGTCCAAAACAGAAAACCATTGACAATCTCTAGCTTTGACAATAAGGTCCTCAATATGAGGAAATGGTTGACTCTCAGGTACGACTATTTTGTTAAACCTAGAGTAATCTACGCACATTCTATTCTTTTTTTTAACCCTGTCAGCTGTCTTTTTAAAAGCTAAAGTGACAGGGGCAGCAAAAGGCGATGTGGATTCCTCAATTAAGTCGGCCTCAAGGAGCCTGTTAATTTGCGTTTCTATCTCCTTCTGATCAATAATGTTACATCTATAGGGTTTAGAATATATATATTTGTGCTCAGTCAATTTTATCGTAGCCTCATGACCAGTGACTGTTCCCACATCATATTTATCTTTTCCACAAACGTAATTATAATCTTTGATGAGTGTTTCTACCGCTTTTCTCTTTTCTGGTTCAAGGTGGTCCAAATCAGACTCTACCTGAACATAATTTACATTAATATCGTTAATAACATCATTATGAACATTTCTATTATTATTATTATTATTATTCTGTCTTATTTTTTTGTAAAATTTTTAAGTTTTCGTCTTGGCATAAATTAAATTCATAAATAAGATCTAATCCTATTAAAAATTCGTGATTGAAATCTTTATTATCCAAGACAAATACATAAACCTCCTTAGTTAAAGAAAAAATTTTTATATTTATTTTGGCAATGCCGAGAACTTTTCCATAGCCGCTGACCATCCGAAATGATTTATTAATAATTTTAAAGGTCTTTGTGCCTCATGAATTTATTAATTTTTTACTAATGATGGAAATATTGGAACCTGAATCGTAGGTTCCCTTACAAGAAATTTTATTATTAAGGCACAAATTAATCTTTATTAGGGGCTTGTAAATTAGTTTTTTGATTCTTCGTCGGCGCAAGAGTTTTCAATTTCGACATTATTAATAGATTTTTTTGGAGGTTTATCTTTATACCAGCAAGATGACTCTGGGTGAAAACAATCCATGAGACCCCTGCTCTCACAAATGGGGCATGGTCTCTTCTCATAAGCACCCGTCCTCTTTTCTTGCTGGAGTAGCTTTCTAGTATTATTATTTTCCGATTTATTTACCTTAAAGGTTTTATTATTATTCCTTTGCGGATTAAAATATTTATTGGGGCCACTGATCTTATCTTCGGCATCAAATTTTTTTAATTTTTCGTACAAAATGCGGAGGGAGGTAACGGAATTCCTATTTAATGAGTTTTGGATGTGGATCGGAAGTCCGAGCACAATTAAATCTAAAATAACAAAATCAGGGAGTTTCCTATCACATTCAAGTAATAATTTTTCTTTTTTTACCACAAAATCGATATAAGATCCATTTATGTACTTGAAGTTGTACGAGTATCTGAGTGGTTTCCAGGAGGCGTCGCCAAATGTAGCTATGAGGTCTGCTCTCCAGTCTGACCATGCTGAATTAATGCCTAATTTTTGTTGATTGATAGTGAACCAATCCATCATTGAGGGGTCGAGACAACTTTTTAGAATTTCTATTTGTTTCTGGCCACTTACGTTGAACTGAAGGGATTCTTTGTCAAAGGACTCGCACCAAGCGATCACGTTCTTATTTTTTGGTGAAAACTTTTCAACTAGGAAATGTTTGAGGATACTGTTGATAAACTCATCTAAAGATGGGAATTTTAGTTCATTTTGCAGATTTAGTTCATTGAGTCTGCTTCACCAAAGTGAACTAGTTCACTGAACTAGTTCAATTAGTTCAGTAAATTTTTCAACTCTATCCATTCAATCAGCTGATTCATGATTGGTTCATATCATTTAAATGAACTGATTTATTATACGATATTATGATCGACTCGTATTCATAAATTCATGTTAGAACTATTGGTCAATTGTTTGACTCACTCATTGACTGGAACTTACTTCAACTTCAGTTCGATCAACGAATCGAGTAGAGTAGACTGATAAGAACTGAGAACTATCAAGAAAAAAGAACTAATGAACTAGTTCATTTACAAGTGAACTAAATGATTGATTAGTTCACTTCTAGGATTTGTTCAAAAGAACTAACTCGTGAACGAACTACCCATCTATAGACTCATCCTTTTCTTTGTTCACGGCTGCTGAAGTTGATTCATTGACTTTGGTAAGAGGTGTTTTTATGATGTCACATTGTGGAAGGAAGTAATCTTTGAAAATGAAATTTTCGTCTTCATCCATGTATAAAACAGTAGTCTCAGGAGGTAGTGTAACATTGACCGTTCTATATTGACCTCGAGATCGGAGAACTGACGCAGCACTTTTCAGATGTCCCAACATCATTAGTTCTTTGTGCAGAGTAATTTTTTGCAACTCGTCCGGAAAGGAAAACCATGTGTCACTGTTGATTTGACGAATTTTAATGAGGTTTATTGATGTGGTCTTTTCAGTCCCTTCTGCTATCATGAATACTTGTATTTTAATGTTTGTCACTACGATATGACAAAACACAAAAAGAAAAAAAAAATTGATGAAATTTCTAATTTATAAGTTCGAATTCACCTATTTTGAACGTTAATTTGCACTTTGAAAATAAATAAAGTTGACACAAAGATTCGTTGAACTTGAAAATATTTAATTTTTAATTGTGTACGAGAAACGAAAGTGAAATTAGAAATTTCAAATGCATATATCGGGCAAAACCGAACAAAACGTATTTTATCTGTCTATCTGGCCCGATGACCTACTCGAGGATGAAAACGAGCAAAAATAAAATTATATAAATCAACGTCGATAACGAAGAATATGGAACAAGTTAATATAGGTTAAGAATGACGTCATTTGAGTCGAAAGTTCTAAATAATACAGTACAATGTAGACAAGATATAACGGGAATCCGATATTGTCAGCAAAAATACGTAGGTTTGCATCATAATAATAATAGACAGAATCAAAATGTAAATGAATAGAAAACAGACAAAAATATACAAATGCATGATGAGAAGATGGATATGAGAAAAAGAATAAGTATTCTTTTTACATATATATATATATATATATATATATCATATGTTCCACTTCAATTCTAATCTCATATCATTAGTTACAATCTATGCTAGTGCTGCTTTGCCATTTCATATTATTCAAATATTGTATTTCAGTTCTTCTCAAGATATTTTTGTAATTGTTTGTATTGAGTTCTTCATCATTTTTCAACATTCCTCGTACCTCTCTCACATCACAATTTACATCGTTTTTATTACTATGTTTGGTTGAACCTTATTGTTTGTCCTAATTTGGACTGTGTATTTTTGTATGGGATTAGATATGTAAATCTTTAATTGATTTAATACAGGTCTTATATTTGTACATTTTGTTTTTTCTATGTTGGTAAAAACAATATGTTAGGCTAGGTGGTAATGTTGTAGGCAAATTCATGTATTTTAAGTGACTTCAAAATTTACAATGATGCTAGGGCAAAAGATTACAACTGTTAGGGAAATTTGTCTGAACTAACCTAATAAAACAATGTGGGATCAATTTTAAAATATTTATCTATGCCAATTTTTATTGTTTTAATGGCTCTCATTCTCGCTATAGAATCTTTTGCTACATCACCCAAGAATTCTGTCACTCCTCCCATCATCCATTTTTCTATTTCTCCATTGTATGATGTTTTATCTTTGCTACCAGGTGATATTGACACCACTATCTTCATCTCAGTCAATTTACAAATTATTTGATATACAGTCACACACAAAATTATTAGTCACTAATTTTTCCAAGTGAGGATTTTATTTCTATATCAATACATCTTACAACTAATTCTCAAAATTATTAATTAATTTAATATTTCACCCTGTGCAACTTAGTATCATTTGCCTTTTTACTCTTGTATTAAGGGACAACTCAGATGCTCTTAACTGGGCCAGGATTATTTTATCTAAATACCCGTGGCTCATTCATTTCTCAATAGTTTCTTCCAATTCATTTATCAAAACCTACTGACATCTTTTCTAGTAGGATTTCTTAAATCTCTAACAGGACAACCAGACTATTTTTTAGTATCATTTGGAGGGTAACTATGAAAAGTTAGTAGTTTCTTTTCTAGATAATTCAAATTATGTGTCTTTTACCAACATTATCGAGAATATCAGTGTATTTTTGTCTTTTGACCATGTGGTTGGATATTACGACGCACTTAATCCTCAAACTCAATTAATTAAATAAAATAAATAAACTTTGACATAATATAAATTACTTACTAGTATTCCGCAAATGAAGTTTAGAGCTCAGTTTTCTCACCATTTCCAAAAATAAATTACTTACAAAATTAACAATTGACATTTAATAACATGGCTGACTTTCCTTGACACAAAAACATAAAACAATTAATATCTACTATTTAGTTTAATGACTAGAATTATTTAAATAGCTGCTTAATGTCTGAATTAAAGGTATGTCTCCACGAGGCAAGTTTTATAGCAGGTAGTTGAAAATTTCTAGCTGCAAGTCATTTTTCTCATGTAAACACTACTGCTAGTCAAAAGTTGCAGCTAGAATTTCACTAGCCTGCAAGAAATTTATTGCCTCGTGTAAACTCGAGGGATAGTAAAAACATGCAACTAGCCAGCTATCTAAACTGAATGGATAGTTGAATAGTGCTAGTAGGAAAAAGAATGATATCATGAAATGTATAAATGTATAGGAAAACACAGTGGAAAATGCTATCATTGTGTAAACACTTTTTTTCTATCCTCTAGTTTTTGCTTGCAACTAGCAAAATAGCACTAAATTATTGCGACATGTAAATATGAGTGATAATTTCTCTAGCAAATATAGCAAACTAGCCAATAGAAAACTTGTCTCATGGAGATGTACCTTAACTTCAATTACTTCACTTTATTCAAAAATTTTTAATAACCTTACTCTGCTACCATATTGGAAATAACAAGGTACATAATAATAATAATTTGTTTATTGTTAAACATATATAGAACAACTGATGATGATTGTAGAACTTAGATGGCAATGTAGTCTCAGTGGTTCTTCATAGATTGTTCTCGAAGTTATATGTATGTTATTGTGAGAAATGGCAATCACAAAACGAAAGATTTCACCACAAACGAGTAGGAACAACAACCACAGATGATATTAAAAGACAACCATTAAAGAAACACTAAAATTTGCAGTTGACACAATAATAGTAAAGCCAATCCAGCATCATTGTCCTTCTTGACATATAAACAATGACCAATTTTTAACTGGATAAAACCTGTTTGGCTTAATTGAGCAGTGAGTAGATTGTAAAAGTTTTTAGATAAAGTTTTTAGACTGTAAATTGATTTTATCAACTTCAAATAACTTTCTTTGCCTATTTGGCCACCCTTGGTGGTAGATAAATATAAATTGTTAGGGATAATAGAATTAAGAAAAGTGGACTTGACATTGTACTGAATTAAATCAAGATTGCGCTTATTAGCAATTGAAATGAGCTATCTAATTAGCCAGTATAATATGACTGGTGCGTAGGTATTGGTCATGCTGTAAATTATTTTATCTTTAAAACCATTAGTGACAAGACAAGCCCTGGGTTGATGATTACCCTTTTCATCAGGCTTGGTGATGAACACCCATTTAGTGTGGATTGTCTTCAAGCATGGTTTATATTTGTTGATTTATTCTCTATGATCTAATATGTAAGAATTTTACTAAATGAAAACACTGCGTTACAATTTATACTGTTTCTCTTGATTTATTCTCTAAAAGTTAAAATTTCACAACTTTACAGAATACAAATTAGAGATTGCAGAATAGAGAGGTGAGTTTCAACCCTACTTTATGGTATTATCATATGAAATAACTTTCCAGACACCTAAATCCGTTATTGCTTGTAATTGATAGGGTACCACTTTCATTCATTCATCTCTAAATGGATTATTCTGGTTGTCTTTAAAAGTTTGAGGTACGAGGTTTGTACAAAAAGTTCGTAGACTGATTTTTTTCTCCTCCCTTGGCAACACTGATGCGCCAAATACAAATCAAGTTTGTTTTTTCACACATGCCTGACAACTCGTAATTTTTTCCAGTAGTTACACGAGTGCTTCCCATTTTATTCTTCTTTCATTTTTTTATATTTATTTTCATTGGTCACGATTTATAAAACAATGTCAAGTCAAGGTGAAAGTGAACAACGAGTTGTTATTAAATTTTTAACAAAATTAAATAAATCCGGACTAGAAATTGTGGAAATGTTAACTCGGGTGTATGGAGAAACTACCCTACAACGTGCAACTGTTTTTAAGTGGCTGAATAGGTTCAGGGAGGGGAGGGAGTCAACAGACAATGATGCAAGAGGTGGGAGACCCCTCTCATCTCATTCCTTCCACAATGTCAACGCTGTTTAGGAACTTGAACTGGAAGATAGACAAATTACTACTAGAGAGATTGCTTAATGACTGAATATGAATAATGGGAGTGCACATTCCTATCTCATAAATGATTTGGCCATGAGAAAAGTGTATGCAAAAATTGTTCATAAATTGCTTTCTTCTTAGCAAGCGCAGCAGTGTGTGCAATGTTGCCAAGTCTGGATGACGACTGATAATTTTCTGAACCGACTGATAATTTTCTGAACTGTGTTATTACTGGCGACGAATCATGGGTATATAAATATGATCTAGAAACTAAAGAGCAGGGCTGCACATGGAAGATGGAGGGGGAGCTAGAAGTAAAAAGTGTAGGAAAAATCATTCACAAATCAGGACGATGATCATCATCTTTTTTGATCGATGTGGTTGTAACGTATATTTTCGTCTATTTTTAGTAATGACGAACATATTCGTTCACTCATTTTCGAATACCAAAAACGTAGATATATATCAACAATTATCATACTATAACTCTTTGTAAACAACCACCAAATTACCCGTATTTAATTTTACATATACAGATATACCTTCTGTATATTTATGACCTAGTTGTACCTGTCCCTCGAGTACTCGACGAGTCAGCACAGCCCTATAATAACAACACCCTACCTCACTTTACCTATCCGACACGTACGTTTTCATACCCTGAACGAGTATATAATCCCTCGATTCAGTTGTATGATTGTTCAGTCCAGTTCAGTTCTTCGACAGCTACTTCTAAGTACCTGGAACCTCTCTTGTAGAAGTCTCTAGTAAACAGATAGTCTTGCTTGTTGAATTGTGATCTAATATGTATTAATATTAACGTAGAAATATGTACTGTGTCGTACAGAATATTATTTGATTAAATGTGTAAACTCACTCATGTGTTTGAAATCTTATTGAATCTCATAGTAATGTTAAGGTCCACAATAGTACGTGGATGATAAACTTGAAATTATTTTAGAAGTATTACTGCTTTTAAAGTACGTGATATTTCGTGTATGGTGTACTCCCGAAAGTGATCTTAAATAGGTACATTACCACCTCTTTTGGCCGTTACATTATTGGCGCCCAACTGGTCTGCTATTGCAAATCGAACTCTCGCTCTAGTACCTGCTCAACGGAATTGCTGAATCCAAGCTGCTGTTTCAATTCCTCTGGCTCGAAGTACTTTGCTCGAACCTTGAAAACTCTAGTCAAGTACTCAAAGAGAAACGCGTAAGGCGCGCTCTTGAGGAAAGGAAGTAGAGGTTAGCTGCGAGTGGAAAAGAACTAGTTGAGAAAAGAAACTCGAACTTCAAAACAAACAAAGAACATTTATTATACAAAAAGAAAAGGAATACAGAAAAGAATATATACAACGGTGAAGTTCGGCGAGGTGCAGCAACCGATCCTTCAAGCTCCTGTTCAAACAAAATAAGAAAACAAAGTAATAATTAGTATTAATAATAATTCGCGTCCCTCCCTTAAATATAAGAAGTGTTAAATAACTATAAGTCGCGAAAAAATTTATTTTTATGAGTGAAACTTGGGAAAATTTATCCGAACCCAATACTACTAAAACTAATTTGAATTGGCTAATCGATGCTAAAAATTTTGAATTAATTAATGTATGTCAAAATTTGAATATCGAAGTCGATAAAAAATATTTTTCTCGAATAAAAACCCAAGAGGATATCCTATTAAAAATTAAATCCAGTAAGGAAATACAAAAATTATTAACCCCTGAAAATATAAAAATAATTTTACAAACAACACGAAAAACTCGTGAACAAATTCCCGAATTAGAAAATCCTATAATAAGAAAATATTTTAATCCTCCTACTACTTCAACCCCACTTTTGGAAAATTTGGATAATCCCACACCATTTCCAAGAGTTAAAACTGCTATTAATCTGGTAGATATTACTGAATGCTTAGAAAAATCTGACGAAGATTTTCTCAGCCCAGAAATTGAAACTAGACTTTTAGAAAATTTAATTCCCCCAATAGAAAACAAAATGTCAGGAAAGGCTGCAGTAAATATCAGACCTTCCTTATATGGACACACCCCAAAAGATATCGTATCATTTTTAATTGGATTTGAAAATGAGGCGGAATCGTTCAATTGGGATGCAAACATGAAATTCAAAAAAATAAGAATTGCATTTTCAGGCCTTGCTAAACAAATGTTTGAAGATAGGATTCAAGCAAATCCCGAATGCAATAATTGGCAAAATACAAAACAAAAAATTTTGGAAGTCTTTACGAGGACTAAACCTCAATTACGTGAAATATTATACGAAAGAAATTACAATGGAGAAGCTGATTTCTCTGCGTATATTATGTTCGTAAAGAGAATTTTAAAATAAATCGAACCCGATATTTCGGAAGAAAAAATTATTGAAAAAATTATGCCCAACCTTCCCGAAAAAGAAAGAGTATTTCTCATTAAAAAAGAACCTAAAACAATTCAGGAACTCGACAAAGCTTTTTCTAAATACCTAGAATTTAAGGATAAAGCATTTGGACATGTAGATCCCTTGTTACGGAAAAAAATAGACCAATTAGAAAAAACCATCGAAGAATTAAAATCTGGAAAAACGGAAAAGAAAACCGAAAAAAATGTAAATTTAATATCATCCGATCCAATCTGGAAAGCTGAAATGGAGAAAATGAGCGCTGCAATAGCGAACATTTCAAAATTTCAGGAATCCAGAAAAAATAAAAACTCCCAAAATAAAAATAATAATAACGAACAAAATAATAATAACCAAAATAATAATAATAATAATAACCAAAACCAAAACCAAATTCAAAATAGAAATAACAATAATAATTATAACAATAATAATTATAATAATAATAATAATAATAATAATAATGGTAATTGGAACCAGAATCAAAACTGGAACCAAAATAACCAAAACAGAAATTGGTATAGTAATCAAAATTTCAATCCTAATTATAAAGGTGGAAATTTTAACCCAAATTTCCGGAGAAATAATTTTCCGAGAAATAATAATGGATATTATCCCAATAGAATTCCAAATTGGAACCAAATGGCTCTCCCAAATTGGAACAATGCTCCAGCATGGTCTGGAATTTCATTTAATACTCCACAAAATCTCCCCTATGTGGCTGCTAATACTCAAATGATTGCCCCTCCGGCACCATTAATGGCAGCTCCACAACAAAATTACCTCCCAACATCAAACCCCCAGGCTTGCCAGAATAGTTGCTCAAAAAACTAAGTGTCCCCCTTACAGGTGATCTGTCAGCTGTAAGGGATGTCGCGAACAAAGAATCGAAACTAGTTAACAATGTGAGTAAGGAGAAGTTTCAAAGCAAAGGGTACTGCAGAACCCAATGTAAATTTCACCTTCCATTTGCCATCTATGGTAAACAAATACTTAGCTTAGTCGATCCAGGTTCAGAACAGACACTTATTGATGAAAAAGTTTTAAAGAAAGTCAATTTTACGGAACCAATTCTACCAACAAAAGTAAGATTTTGTGGTGCGGATAGTCAACCTCTTGAGGTCATAGGAGTAACCAATGTGATTTTTTCCATTGATCATTGTATTTACCCACATCCCACTTTCGTTGTTCAAAATTTAGTAGAACTGGTAATACTGGGTTACAACTTTTTATCAACCCATAAAGCCAAAATGGACTTTTCGAAAAACAAATTCACTCTACCGTGTGGTGATGAAGAACGATGTTTTGACATGCCTGAATGTCACAATTTCCCTATTGAAAAGGAAAATAAGTTAGGTTATATTAAGCACTTTAAATATTATGCTCCCCAAACTTTTAATAGAGGCAAATTCGGTGCTAATTTTAGCAACGCTGCCTGAACACCTGGAGTTTCTGAGTGAAACATCCATGGAAGAAAAAAATAATTTCTTTGTAATCGTATCAGAAGACACGATAGCGGCTGTTAATCATAATAACAGACCCCACGTGATCTATAAAGGCGAATACTTAGGAAAATTTGAATTAAGTAGTGCAGTAGAAATTGATTCCTGCCAAATAAAAAGAATAAAAGAAAATACTATTTTTAAGGATAATCGAGGAAATCCCATCCCGATTAATCCAAAATTGTCGCTTGAACAAAAAATAAAAATGTATGAAATAATTAATGAATATAATAATATTTTTACGGGAAAAACAGATGAAGTCTCCATTTGTAAAGTACCCGAACAAGTTGTCCGAGTAGACGACAAAACCCCACTGCGGTGTAGAAACTTTAAATTTTCACACGCAGAACATGAGGCCCTACACAAACTGGTCAATGACCTAGTAAAAGTAGGTGTCCTAAAAAAACAAAAATCAAAATTTGAATCCCCAATATTTGTAAAAAAGAAACCAGACGGAGTCTATCGAGTATTAATAGACTACCGAAGAATGAACCAAAGAATAATTATGGACAATAATCGTGTCCCAACAATTGATGTTATTTGGCCATATTTAAGAAATAAAAAATGGTTTACGACAATTGACTTAAACAGTGGATATTTACAGATTCCTCTCACGGAAGAATCTAAACAATACACTGGAATAAATGTGGATGGAATTGGATATGTATTCAATTCTACCCCAATAGGTTTAAGTATATCCCCGTCCATTTTCCAAACAATCATGGATGACATATTCCATGACATTTTCTGGAAAAAAATGGTATGTTACCTGGACAACATTTGTATTTTCGGAGAAACTTTTGAAGAGTGTCTTGAAAATACAAGGGAAGTATTAAAAAGATTAAATAAAGTAAATTTAAAAATAAAAACAAAAAAATGCCAATTTGCAATGAACAAAATCGAAATATTAGGACATACGGTCCGATATAACGAATTACGTCCATTAAATAAAAATATAGAGGCAATAAAAACTTTAAATCCCCCTAATACATTAAAACAATTACGATCATTTTTAGGATCAATAAATTATCATAGGAAATTAATTCCTAATTTAGCTAAAATTACTGCTCCTCTTACTGACTTACTAAGAGGCACAGATAGCAAATCAAATGCAAAAATAAAATTAAATCAAGAACACCTTGAAATATTTGAAAAATTAAAAGAAATTATGATTTCCAAACCTGTATTAACAATATATGATCCGAAATTGGAAACCTGTGTAGAAGTTGATGCTTCGAAAATCGCATTAGGTGCAGTGTTGCTGCAAACTAATCCCGTTACAAAGCATAAACATCCAGTTGGATACTTCTCTGAGAGAGTCCAACTTGCCCAGTCAAAATTTTGTTCATTTGACTTGGAAATGTTAGCTATTACGAATGCATTAGCTCATTTCCGTGGATACTTACTAGCATTACGCTTTGTAGTATACACCGATCATAAACCTCTGATTTATCATCAGAAATTTAATACCCCAAGCCCAAGATTAATCCGATTAATATCTAAATTAAACGAATATAGTTTCCAAATTAAACATATCGCCGGAAAAAACAATTGTATGGCGGATATGCTATCTCGTCCACATGATGAACCGGACGAAATTACATTTGAAAAAGGTGAATTTCTCGTAGATAAGAAATATGCTCTTCAGGATGAAGAGAAAAATGTGAATACTGTGTGTAGAATTCACAATGACAATTCTGTCCCATTAAACCCTGTATTCTTTCAGAATCAAAATACGTGGTACTACCCAAGTACAACGTCCCAAATACATTATTTTCCCCCTTCCCTTGCATCAACTTTCCCATATTACCCTGTGGTACAAACCACAATCCCACAGAATGAACTAAAACATTCTGAAAACTGCCCAAATAAAACTACTAACGTAGTTACAAGATCTGCTCTTAAAGAGGTAAACCTCAATAATCAGATCACCCCAACCCCTCCTGTGACCACAGATGTCACGCAAATGTCAAATCCCGACATCACATCACCTCCCCAATCAGAAGGTCAAACTTCTGAACCCCTCCAAAAAATTGAATTACCCGAAAATTTAAAACCAATGCAGGAAAATGACCCGCATTGGAAAAATGTAATTTCATTACTAAGTTATAACGAAATAAAAAAAGATAAAAATAAAATACGAAAATTGAATCGTACTATACAATTATATTTTCTTGACGAAAATAATGTATTAAAGAAATTACCTAACCCAACCTCATCGTATGATGAAGCGGTTACAGTAATTCCCGAAAAATTAATTCCAGTAGTTCTAAAAAAACTATATGACAATCCGTTGTATGGAGGTCATTTCGGAATTAAAAAAACAAAAAATAAAATAAAAAACCAGTTTTTCTTTAAAAACATGGTACAAAAAATTACAGAATACGTATTGTCGTGTCATGAGTGTCAAATGGCACAAAATTCCCCGAAAGAGGCTGGCTACCTCAAACATATTGAAATCGAAAACCCTAAACCGTTTTCGCATTTAGAGATCGATTTCATTGGAAAATTTAATACCGAGTATGAACACTCGTACGTGCTTGTTGGTGTAGACAAAAGCACAAATTTCTGCACCATACGTCCAACAAAAAACCCAAATGCTCAATGCGTAATTGAGTATTTAAAGTTTATTTGTTATACGTATGGCACCCCAGGTAAGATTTCTTGCGACAACGGAGGTCATTTTGCAAATGAAACTGTCTGTAAATTCTGCGAAGAGAATAATATTAAAATTATTTACTCCTCGTTTTATTCCCCCCAATCGCAAGGACTCGTTGAAAAAATCAACGGTGTAATAAAAAAATCATTGTCAAAGTACGACCATTCAAACGAAAAAGAATGGATCAAAACAATCAACAAAATAATTTTTGCATATAATATAAGCCCAATCGAGCACTTAAATAATAAATCACCATTTTTCTTACTCCATGGATTTAATCCAGAAGTACATATACCAGAAATACCAGAAAATAATAATAATAAAACAACTCGTGAAGAAGAAATTGAAAATCTCCTTCGAACGAGAGAAAAAACGCCGAGCTTAGCAAAGAAAGCATCGGAAAAAAACGTGAAACACTATAACGCACACCACAAGATCATTGACTTCAAACCTAATGACCTTGTTTTGCTGCGTCAATCAAAAAACGTCGCGAAAAATAAAATGAAATACACCGGACCATATAAAATTGTTAGAAAGGTCACGGATTTAAATTACGCAATTCGTATTAAAACAGAAGATAAAACTGCGTATGACGAAACAGTTCACGTACGACGATTAATTCCGTATAAATCTCGTAATAACGATGAAATAAGAAATGAAATAAAAACAGAAGAAGTAGACGAAAACATCGAAAATCCCATCCCAACCCAAATCATACCTAAACCAAGGGGTCGCCCTCGGAAAAAACCAAAGTAACTGTGTGTAAGGTGTATTACCCGTAGATTACACGGTTTTTTCACTCACGACTTTTATTTTTTTTTTATGTCCCCTGTTCCCCATTTTTTTTCTTTTCTCTCTTTCTTCTTGAATGTATGTAATCTAAAATTTTTTTTCCCCACATTTGACTATGACGCAAAAATATGCAACGAAAATATTTTTTTTGTAAGCAGTAAAATTAATGTAAAAAAATTAAAAACTTACCGATGGCCCAGGTATCGGCATAACCCTCGAGGAACTCTGCAAGATGCTCACCGCTGGTGGTGCTACTGCTCGATGAGGAAGAGGAGTCATCTGGTTGACCTCCTTCTCCACTGGAGTTGGGGTCAACAGTTGAGGCACTATCTTCTATTGATGGAGTATCCCATGTGAACGAATGTACGATGGGATCCGAGAGCAGCCATCCTCCACGGAGCGACATTGCACGATTCCCCTCGACGGCGTCGTAGTCCCGAACCATGTGGAAACCAGACACGGAGACCGAAATATCCAGGCGAGGCTTGTAGTGCTGATTCAAGAATCGAGCAGTACTGACTCCGCCTGGTCCAATGAGAAAATCGGTGAGGTAAACACGTTCGACATGGATATACTCCACTGTAACCTCTGTGTTTGTCTGCTGCGAAACACAAAGCATACCAACCAGCAGGCCAGAGAGTATCCCCAGGCCGACCACCCCTGGAGTATCGAGGTTGCCGCGAAACTCTAGCTTGATCCCCGAGTACCCTATCTCAACCATCATGGCATGAGGGTAGAATACTCGAAGGGAAAAAAGAAGATGTTTCGCGAAAACTTCACATTTAGGGCAACATACGAACCTCACCGAATGACTCCAGTAATTCAGGTCCTCCTCGATGGTCTCCTCCGGCACACAGTGTGATTCAAACTCAGTCAGGAATATCTCCCTGTTTGACTCGCCGGAGATTTGGTAAAACAGGGAGAATAATCGGTGTAGTGTATAGTATAGACGTGCCTCGCACGGACAGTCTTGGAAAGGGTGAATTTTGCTGAGAACCTGATTACCGATAAACCAGGTCTCATTTACATCCACCCTCCCGTGCGAAGCCAACATCCTATCATTCAAATACACGATCGACATGTTTTCGAAAAGAGAAAAGTAACCCGCACAAAGTAAAATGTTAAAAAAATCCGAACTGCACGGTCACCAACACGTCACAGAACACTTAGAAAAAATCCGGCTGGAAAAAATAAGTACGAAAAAAAATATATACGAAAAAAACCGGAAGAAAAAAAAGCACACGTAAAAAATAGCGTAAAACAGTAATAGCGAATACGGAAAACTAACGAAAAAATCGAAACTAATAAATTTTATAGTAACAAATTGACCGAGATTCATGATTTGGATAACGGAAAAATTTGTCTCCCCCCTTACCCCAACCAACGCAGATCAAAACAAATAATAATTTCTTCGACTACTATTGCGCAAAGAACATCGTCTGACCCATATAGGATTACGACGGCGTCAACTGGCGCTTATTTTCAAGAAATAAGCAATATTTTCGTATATTCTAAATCTGCCCCAATAATTTACTCCATTAAGCTAGACTTGCATGAATCAGCAGATAAATTATTAGAAACAAACTTCAAACACCGGTTGTGCAATGAAATAACCTGGAAAAATTGCAAATATGCAGAAATGGCAAAACGTTTAAAAAATGCTATTACGAATCTGAAAGAACAAAATACCGCAATGATACAAGATTTCTATTCGACACCATCGTCTATTCGAAGCAAACGAAGCGTATTCACCCCGATCAGATCATTCTTCGGAGACGCGCTACGCTTTTGCTGTCGAGTATTAAATTTTAGAGATGGACGAAACTTCTTGGAGAATGAAATCTCGTTGAAAGAAGAGTATGATATTATTAAAAACCAACTGTTAACTGAGCATGCAGCGTTAGTTAATACGTCTACTAATCTGCATAGCTTCATTGACCATACAAATAATTTTATGACAAAATTCATTTTGCATACAAATTCTTTTATGGAAAATTCATTAGAAGAACACAAACTTCTAATCTCCCTAAACTACATACAAGGATTCTATGATAACTACCTCATTAATACGTTGAGATTATCAAATATCCTAACGTCGTGTAAATCTCATAGGATTCCCTCGTCAATTATTTCAAAAGAGATATTAGAAAAAGACATATTAAAACTGTTGGAAATTACGAAAAATCTAGGCCTTGACCTAGCAATCCCCATCAAAGATATTCAAAACTACTATCATGCTGAACTTGTAAACTGCAATTTCTTTAAAAATACGTTAGAATTAGAAATTAAAATTCCCCTAAAACAATTAGAATCTAAATATGAAATTTACGACTTTATTCCGCTCACATTCAAAAGTCATTCTAATGAATTGTGTAGCTGGGATCAAGAACCATCTCTGATCATTCATGAAATCAGAACAAATTCTGTACGTTATATTAGTGGAACCAACCTCCATTATTGTAACTCGGATAAACCATTATGCTTCCTTCCTTCTAATAGAGGAAGTGATAAATTATTGTCTTGTGCAAAGAACCTTTTCTTTCAAGACTTAAATCAAAATTTATTACAATCCTGCTCATTTAAATGTAACCTTAATAATAATCAAACATTAGTGCATCCTATTGGACACACAAAATTTGCTATTGTAAATTTTAACTCCCTTATAGCAACTAATTCCATTACGAAAAAATCCGAAAAGCTAAAAATAAACAATAATTCACCAGGAACGTTTATTTTGGATGTACCTTGTCATATCCAAATTGAAGATATTGACAAAAATAATAAAAATACTGTAATTATCCCAATAGAAATCCCCTGTCTCTCTGAATCTTTGGAAGAGACTATCAAAATCGAAAACCATTTACCACTTCTGTGGACATATTTTTCTGATTCTACAGAACCATTTGATCTTGCCATTGATCTGGCAACGACAAAGGTCTATAACCCCAAATGGAAAAATTTTGTTCCTCACACCATTCCAGTTAACGATCTAGAAAACAAAATTAAATCCATTGAACTACAAATACCCGACCAAAACTTTAATGATTATCTAACTTTTGTTAATGGATATTCTTATTGTGGTTAATTACAATCTCATTTATGTTAATATGTATTATAATATATTTAAAATTAATCTCTCATCGAAATAGTACTAACTTAACAAAAAGTACTGCATTGTAAAATTACGCAAAATAATGTGATATATTAACTTCCTACATATACGTAAGAAAATTTGTTACTCATAATTAATATTCGTAAAAATCTTATTCTAAGTATATATACTCATACTCGCATTATATGACATAATTTTAACCATGCAGAATTATTTGGACATATGTATGTGTTGGATAGACTTTGGAAAAATTTTTTTTCCTAATTTTTTTTGTTCCCCCCGGAGAATTGTGTAACGTATATTTTCGTCTATTTTTAGTAATGACGAACATATTCGTTCACTCATTTTCGAATACCAAAAACGTAGATATATATCAACAATTATCATACTATAACTCTTTGTAAACAACCACCAAATTACCCGTATTTAATTTTACATATACAGATATACCTTCTGTATATTTATGACCTAGTTGTACCTGTCCCTCGAGTACTCGACGAGTCAGCACAGCCCTATAATAACAACACCCTACCTCACTTTACCTATCCGACACGTACGTTTTCATACCCTGAACGAGTATATAATCCCTCGATTCAGTTGTATAATTGTTCAGTCCAGTTCAGTTCTTCGACAGCTACTTCTAAGTACCTGGAACCTCTCTTGTAGAAGTCTCTAGTGAACAGATAGTCTTGCTTGTTGAATTGTGATCAAATATGTATAAATATTAACGTAGATATATGTACTGTGTCGTACAGAATATTATTTGATCAAATGTGTAAACTCACTCATGTGTTTGAAATCTTATTGAGTCTCATAGTAATGTTAAGGTCCACAATAGTACGTGGATGATAAACTTGAAATTATTTTAGAAGTATTACTGCTTTTAAAGTACGTGATATTTCGTGTATGGTGTACTCCCGAAAGTGGTCTTAAATAGGTACATTACCACCTCTTTTGGCCGTTACAGTGGTCTTGTTCATTGTGAATTCCTTCTTCAAGGTCAAACAGTGAATGCAGAATTTTATGTCCTGGAATTAGAACATTTACAAAAATGTGTTCAGAGAATTTGCCCTGAATTTTTAGCTGAGAACCCCTGGTTGTTACATCATGATAATGCACCTGCCCATTCAGCCATTTGGACAGGTGACTTCTGTGTGAGAAAAAATATTGCTGTTGTCTCACATCCGCCATATTCACCCAATTTGGCACCATGTGACTTTTATTTATTCCCAAAAATAAAAATGGAACTCCGTGGTGATTATTTTGGAGATGTGGAGGTGATCCAGAGGGCTGTGACAAAGAAAATAAAGACACTAAGATTGGTGGATTGGCAACATTGCTTTGAGGAATGGAAAAATTGTTGGCAGCGGTGTGTAAGTTCTCAGGGGGAATTTTGAAAGGGACTATGTTCAATTGTGAAAAAAAGTTAAATAAAATATTTTATTGAATAAGTCTACGAACTTTTTGTACAGAACTTGTTTGCAGTCCTCGATGAATCTGTTGTCATATGATTTTGTTATGTTCAAAATTATTAGTGTTTTGACATTACTTTGTGTAACGCCAGAAAATAGGTGTTGGTTCAGAATTTGTTTCCTATTTTTGACGTTGACACTTTACGAAATATTTATTTGAGGAAGACCACAAATAAATATTTATAATTAAATAAAATAGACTTTATAATTTAAACTTGAATGTACTAGATATCCACTTCACTATAGTGGACCTTAACTTTGTTGAGAGATTTAGACTTCAATTAATTTTCAACGAAAATCTTTTATAAAATATAATATTTTTCATTTACAACACAAGAATAATAGAATTGAACAAATGAATTGACTACAATTAAAGAGTTGAAATAAAATTAAGGAATTGAACAAAATTGAAGAACTGAACAATTTGTTCTTCAAAGTTAGAGTTTTTATAATTTAATTTTTACCTAGTAAAAAGAAGAAATGGTAAGAAATAGTGGGATTAGTTTATTACAATTGGTTGTTACCAAAAAGAAGGAGAATTGACGTTTTCCAGTATTAGACAGATATTTCAATTAAGTCACACGTGTGTGACATTAGCTGAGGTCAGCCATAATTGTTTTTTTGTAAAAGAGACTATTTTCATCGAATTCAGACGATGCCATTTCCTGTTAGGTTTGTACTAAGAAGAAGAAGAATAATAAAAGTGTGATAAAATAAAAAATAAAACGAATAAATTCGTCTATGTAAAAATATAGGCGGACATTTAAAAAAATGTTCGTCTATATTCGTTACACTTTGTTCTTCTCCTGGGTTTATAATCAAATGTTCTTTATGGTTCTTTATATATTATTAATTATTCTATTTTCACTGAATCAAATGTCACAGGTGATGAATGACTTTGGGGTATACAAGCCTTTAACCCAGTATTCTATATTTGTGTAGCCTACAATAATGATTTTGTCAGTCCTGGGAGTAAGCTTGATCAATGCTATCAATATTTTTCCTCTTTACTTTTGTTGCAAGCTGCTGCCTCACCTCAATTGGAATGTGGCAATAGGCCAACTAATGAAAAATGTTGAGAGAGATGAGATCTTTAAGTACAAACACAGTGAAAAACAAAATGTTAATTCAAACTATTTATTCACGACATCGTAACAACAACGACTGACAAACGGAGAACAACCTCTGTCGATCAGAGATGGAAAAAGGTTGGGGCAGCAAGCAGTGTTGCCATATATGAAAAGAGCAAAAATGTTATATGTATGTCATTTACAGTTTAGGTATAAGTTCATACCAATGTATTTGTGAGGGAGTGAGGGAATCGTATCCCAACACCCCCCTGCAATTCAAAATGGACAAACGAATATGTTATTATAGTATAATATTGCAAAACATTAAAGATAAAATAAGCAATAGCAGTCAAAATTAATAAACAAATATAAAATATAAAATTGCAAAAGTGCTGTTATCGTTGACTAGTGTGTTCGATGTTGTATAATTAAAACATAGATGGGTACATATATAGTGAATAAATTTATTTTATGGAATGTACTATTGCTAACATTAGGTATGTCTTTAACCTTCAGTTTTGTTGTCAAATCTTATCAAATATAATATGTAAATTTAATTATTTAAATATACAATCGGTCGAAAGATCAATTTTTCCTCATTGTCAGCTAGACCAAACATGAATATATATAAAAATAAAATTGTGTGGGTTTGGATAAAGAAACTATTATTGAAATCAATGGAATATATGTAGGGAATGCTGATATCAGTAAGAAAGACAGATCAGTGACGGGGAACCTGTTGATACAATTGGTGATGTGAAATGGTGAAAACAAATTTATGGACCACCCAGTTTACAATAGGTGCTAAAAGACCGACGCCCATCCGTAGTCCAAAACCAAATATCAAAAATTTTGAAGGGTTGTGTCAATAAAGACAATTAGCCAAAAAGTTCACTTACTCGGAGGATTCTTGTAACAATATTATGGTAAGTTTTCTGATCAAGGGCTTTTGTTAAAACGTCAGCAAGTTGATCAGTAGACCTAATGTCATTGAAAACAATTAGTTTTTGTTGGAAAGCTTACAACAGAGCATAACATTTGATCGCAAGAGACCTGGATTGCTTCTGGCCCCTCCCAGATGCAATGTGGGACGCAGATATGTTGTCCTTATACACTTGCACTGGATCAGTTACAGAGAAGATGCCTTCCACTAATCTCCAGACAACGGTTATGTCATCAAGTGCATCATTCAATGCAATTAATTCAGCTGCAGTTGATGAAGTTGCAACCATGTGTTGCCGATGAATGGCCCAATTTATTAAGTTTCCATTAACAAAAATCATGAATCCTGATGTGGAGCACTAGTTGACGGCGAATGCAATGTTCGGGCGGATTAGTCTAGCTACATATAGCAAATTCCCTATCATAGCCCAAAATTCGGTATTGTCAGTTCCGTTAGTAGGTTTATTAAGTTTTAACCCAATCTCCATGGGTGTTGAAATGGGTTTACTATCAGTCATTCCAAACTTCTGGAGAATCTTATCTATATATCTATGTTGTGTTAGAATGATCTGTTTTTGTGGAATATCACGGTTTATCTCAAATCCAACAAAGAAAGTAGGGTTATTTTATATTTTGACTGTGAAATATGTATTAAAAGTATTTATTAATTATTGTGTCCATTCATCGTGGATGCTTGCTAACAGCATGTCGTCTACATAGACTATTATGAACGCCATTGCGCCACTGTTGTCTTGTTTAGTGTACAATCATCGATCAATTTTTATTGGGTAAAACCAGCTTGAACTACTCTAGAAATCAATAGATCGTACCAACTCTTTGATGAGGTTTTGAGACCATATATGGACTTTATAAGTTTCAGGCATTTATTATCGCCTATTTGGCAGCCTTTAGGGGAAGATAAAAATATTGGGTATGTTATTTCTGAGTTAAGAAATGCTGTTTTAATATTGAATTGTATAAAGTTTAAACCATACTTGTTGGTAACTGACAAAATCCATCTGATTAACCAGTATCGGATTACCAGGGCATATGTTTCAGTCATGGAATAGTGAGTGAGATCTTTAAAACCCCTCGCAACAAGCCTAACCTCTGGGATATGAATCCCTAGGTTGTTGGGTTTTGTGGTAAAGCACCACTTAGTATCTACCAACCTCACATTCCTTTCCCTGGGGACAACTTCCCAAATGCCCATATCAGACAATGAATTCAGCTCTTCTTTTATGGCCTGAAGCCATTGTTCTCTAAAAAGATTGGACTCGACGTGCTCCCAAGTCTAAGGAATATAGTCCTCAATATATTTATTGCTTCGTGAGTTTATTATGTTAAGTATTACTGGAGTCTCTACAGTGTCGTTATCATATTCCACTACTTGGTTATTTATATTATTATTATTATTCGTGTTTTTTATTTCTATTATGTTCTTTGTTTTGTCAAACCTGACATCGCAAGTGACGTGCAATTTTTCCATTAATGGATCCCTAATACAATATCCACAATTGGTATAACCTATAAAAATGCCTTTATCGGATCGTTGTGTAAGTTTTGGGTGTTCTATTGTGGCACTTTTTCTTTTGTTTCTCATGGCCTGTTGCTGACAGACTTCTATTGGGATGTGCCAATGAGCGAGAGACCAAAAAACTCTCATATTTGATATGTCCGGCTTTGTGCTGTAAAACATTTCAAAAGGTGTCTTATTTTAAGGGTTTGCCCTAGTTGGGCTCCTATTTATTATATAGACTGCCGTTACAACTGCCAAAGACCAGAATTTAAAGTCTAAGTTCAAATTGAACAACATAGCCCTAACTCTAGACATTATTGTCTGATTTTGCCTTTTGGCAAATGCATTTAATTCAGGGGAATATGGAACCACTGGCTCCAGATTTACACCGTTATTCTCACAAAAGGACTTCATATTTGTATCTAATTATTCTCTAGCATTATCGCATTGTAAAGTAGCGATGGGACAATCTGGGAATTTTGATTTTAATTTTAAATATAATTTTTTAAATTCCTTAGATACCATGGATTTCCTTTCGATAGGGGAAACAAAAGTATATTTTGTGGCATGGTCCACAAAAATCAAAACGTAATTTTCACCATATATTCCTGGCAAAATAGGACCCATTATGTGTGATGAAACAAGCTCAAGCTTCCTCTCTGGTCGTGTGCAAGTTCCGTTGTGTCCTAATCTTTTAGAATTAGCTTTTATACAAATCTCACAAAGGAGGAACTCATCATCATGAAAAGTAATTCCTGTAGGAATACCTCTTGAGACTTGCTAAATATTTTAAATTTTTTTCAGACAAATGCCCTAATCTTCTATGCCATATCAATTTTTTGTCTAGTTTTATATTTTCTGTTCTTTCATTAGGCTCCTTGTTGTCACTATTTATATTATGGTTATTTGTTATTTCATTTTTATTATTATTTGATCCTATTTCTTCATTTGTTTCACACTCTCCCTCATATATTTCGTGTTTTTGTGAATTATTATTTTCGTTTATATCATCCAGATTTTCTATTCTCTCATGATTTTCTTTTTCTAATTGGTTATTTGTTATTATATTATTATTAGTTTCATTTAAATTATGTTCTTCTTTTCTTACATCTGCATTCTTTTCGCTTTCCTCCTGGGTTTCCTCAATCACCTCCTCTTCTATTTCATACTCCATCAATTCGTCTTGGGAGTTTATATTAGGCATACATGCCAATTTATTTGACTTATTATTATATGGACATATTTTATTTAATTCATTTGTGGATTCTATGATATTGACAGTTGTTTCTGAAACTATTTCATACTTCACCATATATACTCCCTTTATTTTTGGGGCTGAAAAAATTACTTCATCCTTACCACGGACGTATATGTGCGCTACTGAAACATTTTGGTCAATGCCAAGTGCTTGGTTTTTGGTGATTTTAAGCCCTGATAAAAGGTCGAAATTTAATGATGGTACGTAGTGTTCCATGAGCCTTATTACAGTCTGTTTTCTCTCAGAATTTTCAACTTTTATAAACATTGTGCCAATATGTATGGCAATTAGTAGTGTATCCTGGATTGCACACTCCAGTTCTATAGGTTTATCTAACATTATCGGATTGGACAATTTTGATAAGTCCGATATCTTATGTGCAACAGCTCCACCATCCAACATTATGCGTTTGGTCAGAGGGACATAGTCTGAAAATGACTCTTGTCCATTACCCTTTGATGTGATTAAATTTATTAGATTATTATCGTGTTTGCTTATTTCCATTTCAGAGTTTTTGTATCTTAGCATCATTGACCACTGAACATCATTTTCTTTTTTATTTTTATTATTATTATTAGTATTATTATGTCCGTATCGGGTATTTTGTGCAAGACCATCTGGTTTATCTTGGGGTTTTAAACCCTCTTTATTTGACGGACATACCTTTGCCATGACACTTAAAACATACTATCATATTCAAATTTGACAAAGTATTTTGATTTTGATTAGTATTATATTTTTTGTTTCCATATTTATTATTGTTAGATGAAGAAATTTCAGGTTGTTGATTATTATTATATATCATTTTCCCCTGATCTATATTTTGATTGTGGTATGGATTCCTGTTATTATTATTGAATCTATTGTAATTTCCACCATATTGAAATCTTTGATTTTTATTATTGTGGTTGAAATAAAGAAATTTGTTATTATTATTAAATTTTGACTTTTTCTCGTTATATAACCTATCTGACCTTTCAATTAACATGGTATGAAGTGTTTCTATAGTCTTTTGATCCTGGATTAATGTATTGAATTCCAACCTTGTCATATTATAGTGCATGTTCAGAGATATTAGTAACTGTTCAATTTCTTCCTGTTTGTTTAAAGGTTTCCCACAATCTCTTGTGTTTTGAGCTGAGCGTGAAAAAAGATCCAAATAACTACGCATATTTCCCTGACTATCAAATTTAAGTTTTTGGAAAGCCTGTTTGGCATTAATATATGTGACTTGCATGCAGCTCTTATATCACTCATCTAAAACTTTTAATATCTGATTAATTGTTTGTAGGTCTTTTACTCTTTCAATAAGCTCATTATTTAAACCCTGATATATTAATGCTTTGCCCTTCTCTTAATTTCGGAAATAAGACATTTGATTCGCTGGACTAGCATTTCCAGGATCTGGATTTAACAAAATATTCAATTCTAGGCTCAAAAACAGTACTTCAGTTTCAATATCATGCATAATAGGATATAGTCCTTCGGCATATAGAGTCGATACCATCGTGGTTCTCCACGCATCATAATTTCTTCCATCAAAAACTTTTTTAGTGTTGAAACATGACATTGTCTTTAATTAATTTTAGGAGAGAAATTAGAGGATATAGACCCTACCTTAAAAACACGAGAATTCAAATCTATAGGGTATCACGATCTCATTCACTCAATAATGCAAATCATGGTCTCAACCACGCGATAGGGAATGCAAATTATTATATTAAAACACAAAATTAAATAATTGAACAATATAATAAAATAATGTTTCTGACATATTACTTTCTGCTGACGATGAAATGATTTCTTCGCCGTTGTTTTAATGAAATTATCGTTTTCTTTTAATCAAATTCTACTGCCAAAATTATTCAAAGTCGATCAGTCAATATAGGAATGAATCTTCCAGAACAAATTACAAAATTTGTCAATCAAGTTTGAACATAAAAATTAAATATTTGGTCAATTATTTGTTATCACATTATATGAAGAAGATGAATACCAAGAAACTTATCTGTTAACATTCAACAATTGAATGCAACATCATTGTACATGAACATGAAAATGTTTGTCATTAAGATTAAAGTAGTGTCTCAAATTTCTTTCTATTGTCGAATTCAATATAATAAATTCAACAAAAGATTTCTTGTTCATGAAATTCAGGGCAAACGAGATAAAGTTTGAAAGAAAGATTTAAAATTTATGAATTTTGGGGCAATTATGGACACAAACAAATGGAATAATTATTAATTAATTTAAATTTTCGACTTATCCTTTATTTGTCTTCACAGTTGATTACATTTTCCTGGGATTTTTTACTTTTTTCTTCAACTGCTGGATTTGGACTTCGTTGAATCCAAGCAAAATGACTTGATTTTGACTTTTTCTTACTTTAATTATCACAGGACCACAGCAAAAACAACTGCCAACCACTTTTTACTCGATGTACCGGCTTACCAAACCATAGGATTCTTTCAAATTTGATCTGCTTCTTCTAAATTCTCGACTTTGACAATTTTACTGGTGCCCAAGAATTCAATGTCATTTTCATTTACTTTGATTTTTCGATTGATTACTTTCGATTATACTTTCGACACTTTTAATTATTCACTTTTACATTTACAAAATTTTACTTTTAATTTTCACTTTTCCTATCATCTTGCGTGATGGAATTACTAGGTGCTAAGCCCTTTCACATTACGTGAAATAAACACAAAACTTTTTAAATTCAATTAAACGATTAATACGTACATTCCAATTACATTTAACACTGTGTGATCGCAAGCTCTGGCTACCATGTTGAGGAGAGATGAGATCTTTAAGTAGTGATGGGTAGTTCCTTCACGAGTTAGTTCTTTTGAACTAATCCTAGAAGTGAACTAATTGATCATTTAGTTCACTTCTAAATGAATTAGTTCATTAGTTCTTTTTTTTTTATAGTTCTTAGTTCTTATCAGTCTACTATACTCGATCCGTTGATGGAACTGAAATTGAAGTAAGTAGCAGTCGATGAGTGAGTTAAACAATTAACCAATAGTTCTAGCATGAATTTATAAATACGTGTCGATCATAATATCATATAATAAATTAGTTGATTAAAATGATATGAGCCAATCATGAATCAGCTGATTGAAGTCTGAAGTGATCGAGTTGAAAAATTTACTGAACAACTGAACTAATTGAACTAGTTCAGTGAACTTGTTCACTTTGGTGAAGCAGACTCAATGAACTAAATCCAAAAAATGAACTAAAATTCCCATCTCTATCTTTAAGTACAAACACAGTGAAAAACGAAATGTTAATTCAAACTATTTATTCACGACATCGTAACAACAACGACTGACAAACAGAGAACAACCCCCGTCGATCAGAGATTGAAAAAGGTTGAGGTGGCAAGCAGTGTCACCACATATGAAAAGCAAAAATGTTATATGTATGTCATTTACAGTTTAGGTATAAGTCCATACCAATGTATTTGTGAGTGAGTGAGGGAATCGTATCCCAAAAAATATTTGTGAAATATCCCTACCAGTGTAGGTTGGTGTAAGTTAGTGTAATCCTATCAAACAGAGCTAATGTCAAAACCAAATCTAAAGTCATATCTTACCTGATCTTATCTCCAAAAAAAGTTAAGAAAAAGTCAACCTTGCAAGATGTACGGCTCTGGGTAGTCATATACAGTTTTTCAAAGGTTTGTGTTTGGCTATCACACTCTCAAAGTCTGACAACACTGGTATTATCAGACCTACATTCAAATTAAATTTGGGAATTTTAGTTCATTTTGCAGATTTAGTTCATTGAGTCTGCTTCATCAAAGTGTTGATACAAAATCCCACCTCATCTCATTCTTCATCATCATCATCACATCAATCTATATATATATGTCACACGTACACTCTCATCACGAAGTGCTTCCCCTACTATTCTTGAACCGATAACACTGTTGCTTCGCCATTACGTATTTTACTTGAAATTATATTTTTAGTCTGCTAATAAATTCTATCGTGAAAACTTCTCTCTTACTCTTTTTTGTTCCTCGCATTTACCGCCTCACATCATGGTAGCCATCGCTGCGGTTGGACAGTAAGAGAAGAATAAAATTAAATTATAAAAAAGACTTATTTTTGAAATTGATTCATTGTTGTGCATAAATTTATATCGTTTTTATACGAATAATACACGAAAAGTGTCGTGCAATCGAGAAAGTTAAACTCAAATTTTTTTAATTAAAAATTTTTTTTTCAAAGTCGAAAAAAAATAAAAACGTAACCAAAATTGTTCCTGATCCAATAACAGCCGACCCTGAAAGTCAACGAACTACAATTCAGAAAGGACCGCCAACGATACAGCGAACCATCTGAAGAAATCTTATGCTCCCGTCTTCAAGGACTCTACAAGAGATCACCAACAATGAAGACCACAAATTTTTGGGCCAACCTACATCAAAATTTGGCGGAGATTACGACGGTAAAATTGGGATTCAAAACACAACAACAAATCGACGAAAAAATTCATTCATGTCAAGGTAATATATATTTAGTTGAATTATTTTTTACGTTTCTTAAATTTTTATTGTGCGTTTGAGGTAGTGATAAATATGTTTTTCCTTCCCCCTTATAAAATATATGTCAACTTTAATAAATATATTAGAAAATAAAATAGGAGAGTATAAGATTGAGAAAGAGGAATTAGAAGAATTGTTGAAAAAGTTTGAAGGGGAGAAAGTAGTAGATTTGAAATTAGAAACATATAATCTTCCTTGTTATACGTATTTCACGGGAGAAGTAATATTGGAGTCTTTCACAATTGACATTTCTGGAAAAATAGAGGAAATTAGCTCATTTAAATACATTAAAATATCTGATTCAACACCAAATTACTTTTCTTCTAGAATATATAGTTCATTGGAATCAGAGAAAAAATTTATAAACAGATTTTTGAAATAATAAATTAATAAAATTAAAAAAATAAAGAAACTGGATAAAAAAGAAAAAAAAATTAATAATATTGAAAAAGAATACGAAAAAATTGAATTAAAAGAACGAAATTTTATAAGAAATATTGAAAAAGAGATATTAGAAAGTAAAAAATATATATCTATTACGAATATAGAAGATAATTTATTAGGTTTCAAGAAAATTGAAGAAAATATGTCGAATGTAAATGAAATCAAACCCATTCAAGCTCCATTAGGAAAAGTGTTCAATAGAAAGTATTACTTGGATTGGAGGCGAATGATTATTTCAGCCATTAGGGGTGCTGGTTATTATGACATCTTTGGAGAGCATGAATTCTTACAATCTTATATATCCCACATAGATGATTTAAATTTTAGGCCCAGTAAAGAAATGATAAACTACTGTAAAATGCAAGACAATGCCAAAGCATTTGTACTTGAAAGGGTTTCTAATGATATTACAAAGAAAATACGAGACTGTAACACAGCCATAATGATGTTAAAAAAATTAGATAACATATATGGTACCAAAACATCAGTTACAGCTAACATGGCCAAATCTAAGTGGATGGAATTTAGATTCCAACCCGGGGGAAATATGAGAGGATTTCTTTAAAAAATGGGATGAACTTGTTACAGACGTAAGAGATAGTGGAAAAGAAGTGAGCGAAGAGGAAGAATTAGAAAACCTACTTGAGAATCTACCCCCTAATGAACAAAATATTGATAATTTTAAGCGAATTTTGAGAGAAGATGCTGATCAAAAATTTAGAGATCAGACATTAAAGAAACAAAATAATAATAATCCCAATAATAATAATAACTATAGGAATAATGGCCCACCTAAACCAATCCAAAATAATAATAATACAACAAATGAAAAAGAGAACCCCGAACAGCAGGTAAAAATGTCCTGCATGATCAAAAAATATACAAATAATTCAAATGAATGGCTATTAAATAAATTAATTAAAAATAATGAAACAAATGAAAATTATACACATCTAGAAAACAAAGTAATTTTAGATGGAGCGGCGGAAGTGGACCTAACATCAGATATAAACAAATTAAGAAACATTAAAAAATTTATCATCCCAGTAAAACTTCAATGTGCTGGTAAAAATGCTTTCTTGTATGCTACACACACTGGTCAAATGACCATAAAAATTGAAAATTACAACAAAATACAATCATTAATAGAATTAAATGATGTACATTACGTACCTGATTTAAATATTGGTATAATTAGCGCAATAAAAATCACTAATACAGGTACAGTAAATATTAACCAACAAAAAGATTGTGCTAATATATATTTTATAGGAAGTGGGGAAATTCTAATAACTGCCCCGAAGGAAAATGGAATATTTTATATTCATTACAATATGGATAATTATAATAATGATAAAAAAAAAAGATGAAAATTTTAATTCAGAATTAGATAGTTCTACAAAAATATGCCCAGTAACCCAAGAAAATGAGGACAAATGGGAGGATTTTTCAATTGAACTTGAAATACAAGAAAATGAGGAAGACAGCATATTAAATGAAAATACAGATTTACCTGAGGGGGTGAAAATAATAACAATTCAGAAAATATACCAAATGATGAAAATTCAAATAATAATGAAGATACTGATGATGTTAATGATATTCATAATAATAATAATAATATATTAAATAAAAAAATGATTATACACAGAAGGTTGGGTCACTTAAACGCACGCTATATGCAAAAGTTGAAAAATTTATCTGTTGGTATTCCGGAAAATTTAAATTTTAGAGACGATGATTTTAAAAACTGCTAAATCTGCTGCATTGCAAATAATACGAGACTAGGGCATAATGGATTAAGAACAAAACCATCAAGAAAATTAAAAATAACATCTTCAGATATAATGGGTCCATTCACACCATCGATCGCAAATCAAAAATATATTTTAACCTTCATCGTTCACTACTCAAAATATACCTTCGTTATGCCCATATCAACAAAAAATCAAGTGGTAACTGAATTTAAAAATATAATAATGTCAATGAAAATTAAATTCCCAAATTCTCCCATAGGGACTATTAGATGCGACAATGCGAAAGAATATACAGATGCAAAAATAGTAAATTATTGTCAGGAAAACGGTATAACGATGGATTACGTAGTTCCTTATTCCCCAGAGTTGAATGGCGTAGCTGAAAGGCAGAACCAGACACTCATGAGAAGAGTAAGAGCTATGCTCATTGATGCCAATCTCGACATTAAGTACTGGTCATATGCAATAGTCACATTGGCCTATTTAATAAATCATTCACCAACTAAAGCCAATAGAGATTTTAAAACTCCATACGAACTATTTTATAGCAAAAAACCAAAATTTAAAAATTTAAAAGTATTTGGCTCATTAACATACCGCCACATCCCTTTTGAAGTTTGAAAACAAAACGCAACTAAGGCTAAATCCAAATCAAAAAATAAAATTGACCCAAAATTAGCTCCAAGAGCAGAAAAAAGCATAATGATGGAATACACAAATACGGGATATTGTTTAAGGGATCCATTTGAAACTAAATCGTATATTGCATGTGACGTAAGGGTAGATGAGTCTCAAAATATTAAATCATTGGAAACATCCAACAGAAAATTAATAATTCAGCCAGCAAATTACGAACAAGATCTGGGAATAATAAATCCAATAATTATGAATATCAATATTAATTATAATAAATCATACATAGAAGATTGCGTCCCAAAAAATTTTAACGAAATTAATAATAATCCTTTTAGAACAGAGTGGGTAAATGCAATCAATGACAAATTCAATTCATTAAATGATAAGAATGTTTGGGAGATTGTGGATTATGACAGTCAAAAATTAATAGACACTAGATGGATATTCACAATAAAATATGATGAGTTCGGCAACCCCAAACCCAAAGCCAGATTAGTAGCGAGGGGATTCAAAGACCGAACAGAATACAATATTACCGAAACACATGGTCCTGTTGCATCAATAAGTACTATTAGATGGTTGCTCTCTATAGTTAATGAACAAAAATTAATTCTTATACAATATGACGTCAAAACGGCATATTTGAACTCTGCCATTATAAAACCTATTTATATCAAAAAACCTGAGGGGATAAATATCAATTCAAACCAAGTCCTTGAATTAAAGAAATCAATATACAGACTCAAAACGTCAAGTAAATCTTGGTACGATCTATTGGACTACAAAATAAAGGAAATGGGCTTCTTAAGAACTAAAGCTGATAGATGCTTATATCAAATGAATAGAGATAACGAAAACACATATTTTTTAAGCTATGTAGATGATATTTTGATAGCCTCAAATTCACAAATGGCAATTACAAAAATTAACGAACAACTAGAAAAATCTTTTACTATTACAATTATTAATAATCCAAAATTTTTTGTGGGATTGGAAATTGAGAGAAATATTGAAAACAAGACGATTATATAATCCCAAAATAAACATATAGAAAAAATGATAAAAAAGTTTGGTATTTTGGAAATAAAAAAGACAAATACTCCAATGGAAACTACCCTAAAAATAGAGAAATTTGAAAATGGTAAGGACGACACAGAATATAGATCAATGATTGGAGGATTATTATACTTAGGCAGATTAACCAGACTTGACATATTATTTCTGGTAAACTTTTTCTCACATTTCCAAAATAATTCAAATGATACGCTAAAAAATTACGTAAGGAGAATATTCAGGTACATTAGCTGCACAAAAAATTATAATTCAACATATAGATCGGAGGGAGATGGAATACAAGCATATATTGACACTTCGTATGCGCCTCAAGTAGATGATAATAATATTGATCCAAATAATTTACAAAAGGGAAAATCAATTACTGGTTTTATGGTTTTTGCAAATGGAGATTTGATAGAATGGAATTGTTCAAAGCAGACAATCCATGCTTCATCGAGCACCGCTACAGAAATCATAGCAGTCTTTGACACCCTAGATATAATAAAAGTCATAAAACATATGAATTTCGAAATTTTTGGAGAAAAAATAACTGTGGATATAATGGAAGATAATATATCAACTCAAAAAATTTGCTCAGGTGGAAGCCAAAAGAAATCGAGAGCACTAATGATAAAATGCTACTAAATTTTGGAGGCAATGGAAGAAAAAATAATTCACTTTAGATCTGTCAATTCCGAAAATCAGCTAGCAGATTTACTTACAAAATCTTTAGACAGAACAAAATTTGAAAATTTAATAGTCAAAATCCTCGAAAACACGAATTTGTACACATAATATTATATACATTTATTTAAGGAAAATGCCCGTCCAAAAAGTCAAGTCGTACCAAGTCAAATATTTAAGTCCAAACTTGAAATATATTGTACAAGAAAAATACTCTTACATTGTTCATAAATAATACTCAAAAGAAAAATACACTCGAAAATACTTGTCAAAAATAGATACTCAATTTTGCTGCAAACCCAACAATGAAAACAGAATTAAAATCGAGCAAGTATAAATCCTATAAACACTAATAATAGAAATAGCATGCAACTTTATACAAGCGTGAGAAAAATACACAAAAAATTCCCACAGAGAGTATGAAAGGAAAATCTTAACAATATGCGAGAGATAAAAACTCATTACACGACCTCAATAAAGATAAACCTAATAGCCTGCCTTATCCAAAAATAAACATGTTAAACGACACCTCAAATACAAAGAGAAACGTAAAAAATAAAGTTAACGGACATCATGTATTATCATTTCATACTATTGCATGCCAACGTATTAGATAAGATTGTAAAACGTAATGTTTTCTATGCACGATCGTATATCTCAAAAAACCTTTTGTTAATTTTATTTCTTTTTCTCCTTTCATACTATACACTCGTAAATGTTCTAGAATTTATTCGAACACACGCCACAATGAATCATTTATTAGTCATTTATATACACGAAATATTTTTTGCATGTTACCAATTATTATCTTTATTTTTTAATCACAATTTTTTTTACAGGTTACCATTTACCATTTTATATATATATATATATATATTATACATATGCATGTGATTTAATTGTTTATTATATTCGTTTAATTATTTTCGAAGCACAGCAACCAAAAATTATTTTCGAAACTTAAAGTTACAATTTTTTTTTTTTTGAAACATCATGTTATTACAATACTTATTTTTATTATTATTCTTTTTATGTGAATTAATATATTAAATTTCAGCAATCATACGATGAAGAACTCGACCAGTAAAATTTCAGGGGGTGTTGATACGAAATCCCACCTCATCTCATTCTTCATCATCATCATCACATCAATCTATATATATATATATATATATATATGTCACACGTACACTCTCATCACAAAGTGCTTCCCCTACTATTCTCGAACCAATAACGCTGTTGCTTCGCCATTACGTATTTTACTTGAAATTATATTTTTAGTCTGCTAATAAATTCTATCGTGAAAACTTCTCTCTTACTCTTTTTTGTTCCTTGTATTTACCGCCTCACATCACAAAGTGAACTAGTTCAATTAGTTCAGTAGTTCAGTAAATTTTTCAACTCGATCACTTCAATCAGCTGATTCATGATTGGCTCATATAATTTAAATCAACTGATTTATTACATGATATTATGATGGACTTGTATTTATAAATTCATGCTAGAACTAATGGTTAATTGCTTGATTCACTCATCGACTGCTAGTTACTTCAACTTTAGTTTGATCAACAGATCGAGTAGAGTAGACTGATAAGAACTGAGAACTATAAAAAAAAAAAGAACTATTGAACTAGTTCTTTTAGAAGTGAACTAAATGATCGATTAGTTCACTTCTAGGATTCGTTCAAAAGAACTAACTCGTGAACGAACAACCCATCACTAAATACAGGTCATTTTATTATTGATTTTGTCTTTCATTGTCGATTAATCAAAATTCTTCATTATATACTTCATACTCAAATATGTAAATGCTGTCTGAATAAACAGCAGTAAACACGATTTTCAGATGAATCAATCATGTAAATGTTACAAATTTCAAGTTGCTGGTCAATACCAAGTATTCTCTTTTTTTTCAGTGACTTTAATGCCACATAAAATATCTAAATTGGTGTCGGGAACATAATGGATGTCCAATAATTTGAAGATGATTTGCTTGTAGTCTGAATTCATAACAGGAACATACATTTCACCAACGTGCGTAGCGTATAGAAAAGCATTCCTCAACGTACATTGTAATTTAACGGTGTTCCACAAATTTTCTAAACACAAAGTTATGTGTATGTCAATTATAAAAGTAGTTCCAATTTTTAATCGACCCTACTGCGAGATAGAATCTCTCTAGGAAACATTAAAAATCAACTAAGTACCTATTTTAAAATAAAAATAATGAAATAAGATAAAATGTTTACACTAAATAAATTGAATTTCTTTTGTTTTATATTTAAAATAAGAACGTACCTATTCTAGTTTGTACTCCAGAGTTGGAGGATCAGAAAGGTATTATTAACAGCTGTTACCGTATGCATAAAGAATTATGCATTATTGAAAATAACTTCACAAATTATTTCGTATTCGATCAAATTGAACAAGATGCGAGAAAGTTTTAAAAGATTATAATTATCTATCGAAAGAGCGTTTTACATTATAATGCTCGCGATTACAAGTCGTTTCAAACAAAACAATGATTGAAGAATCACACGAAAGTCGAAATTTATTCGATAGACCGACGGTTTTCGAATTTCTTAAAAAAATATAAAAAGATCACGATACCGAGAGCTTATAATTACATCAGTTGAAGATATAGAAAAAAAAGTATCAAACTTGGAAGATGTAGGATCCAAGCCGACAATTAAGAAATGGATAATTATACATATTTCTGAAAAAATGTAAAAAATCAAACTATTTCGCAAAATGAAAGAAATTTGGAAAATACCTTTCAAAAAAGTGAACGCGTTTCTAATAAGGTAGAGGTGGGCAGAAATGGATGGATAATTACCTGAGCTTGACTTAAGTATTGCAAATGATTTGTGACTAGGATAGCCGACGGTAAGACAACTTTTAAAACAAAATAATATTCGAGGACTTTTTAAAACCAACGATGTTGCATCGACGATGATAAATGCCAAATATTTATTTGTTATATCAGCAATTTTCAATTTGATAAAACAGTAGACTCTGTTGATAAATAAATAAATTTTCCGGAATAGCTACTTATCTGAATTAACCAAGCATAGCTACTAGATAAAGAAAAATTTCAATATTAAATCAAACGATTCTCAGTGAAAAGAATTAAATGAATTGATGCACAGCTATACTTGTTTTTGGTTTATAGAGCCACAGTATGGTCTTCTCTTAGAATTCGAATAATTGTATGGGAACCAGTTGGTCTGTGTTTTACAGTGTTTTATACTTTTTTTTTTTTCCCACAATCAAGGAAAATATGAGTAGTCGGTAGGTACTTCATTCTTAGGTCTTTCCAGTTATTTTCGTGAGGGAGATGACGAGATCTGTAAGAAAAATTATAAAAAATGAAACAGTCAACCTTTCCCGACAGTCGAACTGACGATGTAATTAGAATCATGTCGAAAAGTTTATAAATTTCGAAAAGTTTTGGAACAAATATATTTGAAAAGTTCCACGTCCCACGGAACTGTAAGACCGAGAAGAATTACCAGAGCTTAATTATTATTCGTCACTTTTTAAGATACGATTCATTTGAAGAAAAGAAATTTATTTGTTTCAAGGTGCAATGAACGAAACAAAGTAAGGACCGAGTAAAATAATTTAATAATCGCTATTTGCACGATAAACTGAAAAACAAATTCGAATTTACTGTCAGGTATTTTCGTCAGCAACTAAATAAATTTAGTCTACCTACGTAAATTGTTGACTCGCCAGATTTAACTGATAAATTAAAGCATTAAAAGACAGAAAATAGAGAAGAACATAAAAATAACGAAAATTTTACAGTTCAGAAAAGAAATTAAAAAAAAAGGGGGAATACAGGGCGAGTAAAACAGCACTCGAGGCGTGGCAAAATACAATCACATTAATTTTTCTTTACAAATTTACAACAATTTGATGAAAATGACTAGAAAAAGTAGAACTAAATCGATTGTAGGCGATGATTGAAAACAAAAAAAGGGGGAAGAGAGAAAAAAAACACGAAACGAAATCACGTTAACATCAAATCATCAGTCTTAAAAAAGCTAAAAAATAAATACACTAAAAAATATTTATAAAATGTATAAAATACCGATTAAAAAATTTGTGTGTAAAAACGTCAAGATATTCGATGAAGAATGACTGAGAACCCGGTTCTCATTTACGTCGACTGGCTTTTTCCGCCAACTTTTCCGCTTTTCTTTGCAATCTCTCTTTTTCTTTACGTTCTTTTTCGCAATGGCGTTTTTCCTTTTCAATTTGCATCCGTAACTCCTTGAGTTTACGCTTGAATTTATTGCGATCGTCGCCGGCCAAACTAAAATTCTTCAGATCTTTGCTCTCCATCGATAGCAGACTGACGCCATCGATTTGTTCAGCTAAAAATTTTGACACGTACTGCTCTAGGCCAACATTCAGTAACCATTGACACACCTAAGTTGGAGCAAAAATAGAAAATAAAAAATGCAACCGTGTTCGCTAATTGTCGTGAAAATTTTCAATCATTCGGACACAATATTAGACGGCGGTATCTGGGTTTGAACACAAAAATGTAGATACAATTCCAATTTTTCCATCCAAACATTATGCGCGTCCACGTAATAAAACACAATCAAGTTTGAGATACATCTACCACAAGAGAAAGCATAAAATTTCTATTCCAGCTGGTAGCTTTCAAGCGAACTTAATACCTGCTTGATAGCTGCCCATTTTTGACTTTCGATCACCAAATTGGGACTGGCAAAAAATTTGCTCTCCTTCGACTACAATATGTAAACTACATTTTTAAAAGAACAATAATTTCTCATCAATTAGCCTTCAACGACAATTTCGCCCACATTCATGCAGGAAATAGGGTTATCGCACGAACATTATCCAAAAAAAGGGGCTTTTTTGAACTCGAAAATAATGAAAAAATTATAAGAAAAAAAAATGAAATGTAAAAGGGTAGGGCAATAATTTTAAATAAAGTTGTAATTCTTTTTTTTTTTTGTAAATGATTTATTGAATCTATAAACCTATATAAAATTAAAAAATATGAACTAATGCCCTTTTAAAAATAAAATGTGCCGATAAAACCCGATGAAAAAGAGCACAAGGAAATTCTAGACACCTGTAATTTTACGTGTATACAAAAATTATAAGAAAAACATTAGCCGAATTCAAATCAACATAGGTCAAACAAACTGATAAAAGGACAAAATGTTCATAATGCTTTTCTGTTTCATTCATATTCATTGAAATAATTTTTGCTTCTTAACGAACAGTTTTCTAAATACCTAACTCAAAAACTATTCCACCGATTCATGGAAAAATGAAATGAGATCATCATCAATCATACGAGGATTGGTGTTCAGGGTGAAAAGTTATGCAGGAACGAATATTAAAATAAATAATAATAAAAAAAAGTCTTTTTTTCTTTGTTTTTTACAAAGTTGATAAAAATTTATAGATATCATCTCAGCATCGTATTCTAATGCCAGCAACTAAATTTCAGACTAAATTAATAGGTACTGGACTTCGTTTGTAAACAAATTAGGTAAAACCGAATATGCAGACGCACACTACATTTTCTGTAGTATCAGTGAAGGCACCTATACAGATTAAATAAATACAATTTTAAAGTCAGGAATATAGCACCATAAATTGTAGTCCAAGTAAGTTTAAAAACAGTAGGCGGCGTAAAACAACGTTAACATTAAAAATTAAGCTGCCATCACCGCATTCATGAGCGGTGTAAAATATAAATGCAAACGATCGATGATGATAATGAGAGTGAAAATGATCAGTACCTGCTCCTTAGACCAGTCAACAGCCGACGGTTGCTGTTTCTTATCGGAATTATTGCTCGCATCCTGCGGCTGCGGTGAAGGACACCATACTTCGCTCGAATCTGCCAAAAGAAACGCGAATTACAAATTAATCGAATGCCCGTAAACGGCTCAACGGCTCGATACTCTTTTCGAGAATCACCTGTGTTACCTGTGGATCCAAAATTGGAGCCAGAAGCGTTTACATCGGCGCTCATGTGTCCAGGAGACAAACTACCAGACGACATCGAACTATGCGACGAATTCTGAGGAGCCGGTTGCCATATGAATTGCGAATTCAAACCACTACCTGCGTTCAAAATTTCAAACATTTTATCGAGAATCATTTTAATTTATGTGCACGTAGCACTGCGAATGGTGCGAACAACGAGTTTATTTATTTTTCGGAAAGTTGAAAAAAAAAACAACAAAAAAAACGAGGTTTTGGTGCTTTAATTTTGAAGAAAATTGAATCCCAAGGCGATGAAACTGGAAAATTTGGATATTAAATCCAAGCCAAACTCTAATTTTTTAGAAAGACTGCTTTCAAGGGGATACTTGAAACGTGAAAATAGTGAATACGATCGGTTATAATGATTATAATGGAGCACATTCGTAACTGTCAATCCGTCATTTCACTCTCTCGGGAGAGTAAAATTACAAAAAATGAACGCGAAAACGTTCACACCATGCGTAATTATTGAAAATGCTTTCGTAGGCAACATTCATTGGAGATATTTTGAAAAAAGATCTTCGACTGAAGACGTACCCCTTGATGATATGTCTTCAGATTGCATCGCGGCCGCAGCTAAACCATCTGATTCGACGGAGGAACGTCGTTCGCGTTCAGCCAGCACTTGTTTTAATTGCTCAGCTAACGACGGCGGTGGTCCCGATATACTACGATTCGGATAGGCTAGACGCACGTAAAAACATTTGAAATTAAACAAATACGAAACAAATAATTCGTAATTCGTGTTACTTTTCAGTTTCTCTTCGATCCACAGCGGTACTCAATATAAATTCAGGCAGATAAAAATCGACCGGCGACGGTCCTCGAACAGTGACAATAATCGACACTTCTTCAAACGGATCGCCTGATCGCTCCGGCTTTTTTTGTTTTCAGTTTTTTTAAATTTCGTATTAACGGAAATTCGATTGTAGAAAATATTTGTTCACTTAATCGACGTATCTCTCAGCTGTTTTTTTTTTTTTTTTTTTGTTACATCACAAATTACAGTAACTCCAGCCAAGCAGCGTTGTTAAGCTATTTGAATTTCAACCCGCAACGATATTAGTCAGGCAAGGAAGGACCACCTCATGACACAATCCTGAATTGATATACCTCAGGAGCCAAAGAATCTAGAAGTTTCACTGATGTTGAGCGATGAAAACTTTGCTGGAAATCCTGGAACTGATTAATATTCGAAGAGGATAACTTTCGACAATAAATTCTTAAATCCACAAGTCCGAATCAAGTAGTCCCATTCCATTCTGAATTCAAGATTTATCCATTCCGTTATTCCACGAATACAGTTCATTAATGAACAATAGCCGGATTTAGATCCAATTTTTAGGCAATTCGCACTTATTTTTGAGGACGGATTTCGGCGAGAATCAATTTTTTTTCTCGGCAACTATAATTTAATTTTTTCTTCACAGAGAAACTACGAACTTTTGCAAATATTATATTACGCAAAATAGTTATAAGAGTAAGGATATGGGTGATTTTAGCGTGGAATTCGAGTCAATATCAAAATACAGCGTCTCTAGTTTAAATTGGCGAATTAATAAGTCGTACGCTTGCAAGTTTGGCAATCTCATCAAAAATTAATAAAATCGAAACGATGCTTACCTCAGTTTAAGTAAGTAAAAAAAATATACGTAGAGACATCAGTGGGTTTCACAACAATATAACATTGTTATAGAACTTAAAATAACGTTCATAGGAATGAAAATACGCTGGAACATTGACGGAGGATATAGAGAAACGTAATTCCCAACTTTCAAACAGTCCAAGCTGGTAAGAAAAGCTGAAAAAATTCAAAGACTGATGCAATGATACAAAATTTTCTCAATTTGACATCAAACACAATGAGATGAGTATGCTACTCGAAATACATTGGCAAGTCAACAAAATTATTAGGGATTGTAGATTAGGACTGTTATAACCACTGACTGAGGTTTGCGTTGGCAGGCATGTATCCACAAGGGGAAGGAAAAAAATTCCCCCAAAAGAAAAAAAAAAGAAAAAAAATGAAAGTGTGACGCAAAATTACTGAACCGTAAAACCGTCTAAATTTGCTGAAAAAAGAAAAGAACTAAAAACAAAACCAATCCCACCAAATTATTGGTGTTCCTCTCAACCAAAAATGAAGCTCTAAATCAGGTACTGAACGTGGTGTATTCGTAACTGAAAGATTGTGAGTTCGAGGCCGACCGTCGTCACAATCTTAACTCAAAATGACGTTGAGTTTGGTTCGGCTCTATTGGTGCTCCAGTATGTGATCGAAAAAAATCATTCATGATAGAAAATTGACCACCGGATCTTGACCACACGTACTTTCTACTTCAAAATCAAAATATATCCTTTTACAGATTGGTAAAAGTGGCCTCGTAACCGAAGCCCCATAAAAATATTTGTGAAAATAATTTAAAAAAAAAAACAACATTAATCGTTAGGGAATAATAAATAGAGACACATTCGGTACTCGTTATAGTCTGAAGAAAGAAATGGAACTTAACTCACCACTTTGTTGAGTTTTAAACAATTACCAAACAGGGGCAGAAAGGAGTAAACTAATTTCAATGGAACGCGATTGTTATTAATTAAAATGAATGAGGCAAAATTAAAAAAGTGAAAAACATAGCAAAACAATTTACGAGGAAAACAGAAGCATCATCCGAGTGGATTATTACGTTTATGTGTGCGGTGGCTTCGGAAAAATTTTCAAGTGGCCAACTTTCCGCATCGAAAAATATTTTCTTCAAACGCTATAATACTATAATACTCAAAATAAAATTGAACGGGATCAGCGCACTGATTTCACCAGCGTCTACGTGAATGCACCAAAAGAAATATTAAGGAAAAAAAAAACAGACACTGAAACTTCTTTGAAGTTCAATAATTCACTCTGCATATAATTTACACGTCTTAAAATTAAGTTATATACGTTTTCTCGAGGATTAACTATTATTCTACCAGTTTGTTTAACTTCAAAACCTATAGTATAAAGCGTAGGTAGTCTAAAATAGACAGCCCAAAAAAAAAAAAAAAAAAAAAAAGGACAAAGGAGACCGCGCTTACGTTTGTTCGTCACTGAAAGTGTACGAGAAGTCTAAGAAGTCGTGGGTTGAAATTATCAATTAGGAAAACATTTTAATGCACCTATCACGGTCGACCCACAGTTTCAGCTGAGTTTTACCCCACAATATTTCGTTTACCGATAGTAATTATTAAATGAAATTAACCAAGGAACTGTGTAGAAACGTCTTGTAATGCGCGTAATCCGTTTTGATATAATATTAATAAATTTTCATCTCCGTTTTCTTAAACGATAGGAATATCGAACCAATAAATGAAGGCTAAACGCGAACTAATAACGTTTCAGGAAAATGAAAAATTCGTAAAAAAATGTTGTCAAGCTGGAATCGTGTTTGATACCACTGCGATACCTTTCGTGCACACTGCAAAGAACTTAATTTGACTGTTACCATAAGTGGAATGCTGGTTGGACTGAAATCTGGAATTCTGACTCGTTGGCTGCGGTTGTGACGATGGCGTGGCAGCGGCGTAAGTCGGTATCACATGTTTGGGAATTGAACGATGTTGATAGGGTTGGTACTGGTGCAAGAGTTGTTTGGGCTGAGTCGACGCCACCGCCACTGTTGGCTGCCGTTGGTACACCGCTGCTGTTGCGGTCACCGCCGTCACTATCGCTGGCCTAGGCAAAGGACTGGCTCTTTCCCCTTCGGACGAGCCATTCGACCGAACTGCGTAGACGCCACCGCCATCTTTGGATGTAATCGATTCAGCGTCCGAATTGTCGACAGCTTCGTCTAAAGTACACTCCTACGAGCACAAATCGAATAGAAACAAATCGCACGGAAAAATAATCGAATGCGAACTCGTTAGTGGCGTCAGAGAATGGGTCTGACTTACCGAACTGCTGTTGGACAACGATCCGGAACGTTTGTTGGAGGAAACGGTTGGCAGTTGACGGTTAGCTAAGCCACCTCGAGAGGCGAGATCCGCTTTACTTTTATTGGCCGATACGTCGAGCAGTTCGTGTTGAGGCACTGCTTCGTCTAGTTCTTCTTTAATGGGGTTCTACGGCATAAAGAATCACGGTTACGAGAAAGCATCGACGCCCAAATCGATGGACAGAAAACTTAGCATTACCAACGAAACGCTTACTTTTCTTTCAACTGTGGCGGTTCGTCCATCTTCGCTTTCGATGTCATCGATGTCTGATATATCGGCGTCCAGCGTTTCTAGCAGAGGCCTTATCGGAGGCACCTGAAAAAATGTAACAATTACGACTTCATATTAGTTCATAGTCGGGTTCGAAACAAGCCTATAATAAGTCGGCCGAAAACACGAACTGAGTTGAGCCAAGTAGGCCCGGATGTTAAGTAGTAAGTTACTCTGCGCTTCAACTTTTCCCAATGAAACAATATTTTGATGGAATTCGAGAAAAGGTTCTTCCTGATTCTTCGGTCATAGCCACACAAGTTTCATAAGTACTCGCAGTTCACTGACATAACTTGTTCATTGGTCTCAATTTGATCGATAATAATTGAACACAACGAGAATAGGACGACTTATGAAACAGCCCAGAAGAAAGGGCCAAGAGGTTCAACATTGTAGTGGACGCCACGTCAACGATTACTTTTGATATTTAAATATTTGTACCATACAGGGTATATCACATTGTGGTAGTCCGAAGATAAATGTCGACTAATAAGAAACGTAGACGTTGAAGACCTCTTCACGAGCGATATAAAACAATATTTTCCATAAACTATTCACAAAACAGCTCACAGTTTAGATTTTCGGGTTGAATCTTCAAAGAAAGCCTTACATTTATCAATGAATATTAGTTTTTAAATTTCAAAATAAATTACATCGCCAATTCTAAATCCACCTAATGAAACATTTTTTATCAAACCTTGCTATTTGATGTCTCAACAAAAACACCGGACTCGTCGGTACGTATCAATGAAACAAAATATGAGTCATAAAATACGCTTACTATAGTAATTAATACCATTATGAGAACAAATATACATCCTAAAATTTCATCGACATAAAATTAAGGAATACGAGGGGTACCTATGTAATGACTGACGCAAGGTTGAGGAATAATGCGCGCAGAGGCATATTGTTCTAAGAAATGCGTTATTGTAAACATCGTAGATTGCTAGTATCAAGTTCGAGAAGCAGCGGGTAAATACTCGATAAATTTTAAACACAAAAATTTTTTACCGGCGGTATTTTGAGCACTTGAGGCGTAGGGACTAGCTTTGCATTGGTAGAATCCTGCGGAAGATGTACTGGGAATCCAGCTTTACGTTGCGTTTCCAGTAGCTCTTGTTCGACTTGAATTATCTGAAAATAACCGAGGAAAAACACGCAACTCTCAGAAGTAAGTTTACTTGTTTCTACTTTGCGGGCAAACCCTTACCCTGTCTTTCAGTACTTTAACAAGGCCATTGTATTCGCCATCTTTCTCTTGCAGCAGTTGTTGGTAGAATTCCTCGCGATGAAGGAAATCCACTTCGCGCTGCTGAAACTCTTTGATCAATTTTTTCACTCGAACGTATTTCTTTTCTAACGTTGAAAACTGATCCTGAATGTACGAGATTTAAAATGAAATATAAAAGTTAAATATTTAGTAATCATTTCGGCACTACGTTGAACAAATTGACGAAAATACCTGAGATTGTTGCAACATGCCCTGGTATGCAGACACGTCTCGTTTAGCAAGCAACAGATTTCGCTCCACTTCTCGCAGTCTCAAGCCAGACTGCACGAGTTTTTCGGCAATTTCTTCTTTGGAAGCGTGGCTACCTTCTAATTCTTCCAGCTACGCAAATTGGAAAGAAAACAAAAGGATTAAAATCAGTTAATTTTCGAACTGAAGAGGCAAATAAAAATTAAATGAAAACAAGCGATAAATTATGGCGAATCATAGTAGTTGCTGTTCTACTGAAGAATACGATGGTGTAAAGGGGAAAAAAAATGAATGTGTGATGGTACACACGGTTGAAGTGAAACTTCTATCTAATTTTCGTTCAATGAATCAATTACAGTTAAACGGGCCAAGCTCTCGCAATCACGGTGATGCGTTTCACGACCGTTCTCTAGTTTACTACCATACCCAACAAAGTTTCACTTCAAAAAGAATGAAACAATCGAAAGCGTATGAAAAGGGGAGGGGTAATTTACAAGTTCTGCCTAAGAGAAATAAACAAAAGGGAATAGGCCAATGAATTCACTAACAATTTTTCACAAAAGTAAATAAGATACCGTAACCTCTGAAATATTTTGCACAGAATTGGCGTAAAAATAAAAAATTATACATAATAAAAATATACGACCGAGTCACCGAGAAAAATTAATACTACTGCAAGCTGATCAATTAAATATCAGATGTGGAGAATAAATCAGAGAACTTCAGGCACTGTGGGAATGCTTGTCAACCGTCCAGCTGTCACTCTTCAAAAAGTACCATTTTTAGCTACTGGATGCATAATTTTTGCAATAAACTGGGGTGTAAAGCACTCAAAATTGAAAACATGAAATTCACAATATAGCAGGCTTAGCAAAAGTAGAACTTCCCAGTTCATACAACCAAATAAGCCCAAAAATTTTCGCATTAATAAATGAATGCGACTCAAAATTTATTCAGAGCATACGAGAGAATCCACAATTTTTTAGACTACGAGAGTTCGAGTACGTTTTATAAATACGAGGTCGATGACATGTATATTTCAATTTAGTTTTTTTTTTTTCCCTCAAAGAATAAAGTTGCGGCATGCACAGAAAATCCGACAAATAATTTCAATTTTCTCACTTTTATCATTAAACTTGCGTAAGTTCCGAGCAAGTTTTTATTTAGTGTACAACTAAAGCTTGTTGAAAATTTTGGGTTGCTAAGAAGCAGCACAGAAAAAGTTTCACACAATACTGCCGCTCATCTTTGGAAGGTTTTGATGAAATGTTTCAAGCTTCAGTTCTCCTCAGCAATGATGAGTTGAAATAGTGATCAAATACAGAGATTTTGGGATTTTCCAACATCGAAGTATTACTCAAATGAAATGTAATAAATTTTTAATTATACTTTTTTTCAACGTTGTGTTTTCGGGAGTCAGAAATTGCATAAAATAGAAGGAAACGCTGAAAATTCCCCAATTAAAGATACCTGGTGCTCAAGATCGCGAATATCAACAGTAATTATTTAATATTTTAAGCATTTGAAAATATATGGATAGGATTAGGTACGACTTTGTCACGGAAAAACAAATAACGTTTCACTATTTTAAGTTTTCGAGTAATTTTCCCGGTAAATTCAAATTTTAACCACTCATTATATCGACCCGATTGATGTTTGAATCGATTATTCAAAAAACAATTTCCTTCTATTCTCTGGCTACTTACAATAACAACCAAAGAAATGTACAGAACTTTCGACAGACAAGTTATTTGTTACAAGAAAAAGGATTCAACGTCAAAAGAAGGGGGATGTACGCTCTGGAAATTCATTGTTTCACATTTCATTTTCACATTTTACTCAACACGTTTCATCCGACAAAATGTCCTTAAAATTAGAAAAGCTAGTTTTGGTTAAGCGACTTTTACAAATGAGGAATTGAAAAGGAATTTTTAGTGCAAAGCGAAAGCACAAATGGATAATTGTGAGAGAACCGGCAAATAAAATACGAAATTCAAATTACGCTTTGGGTTAGTAGTTAAGTAATTTCAAAATATAATAATTGTTTTTATTTTCTCGTTTTTCTCGAAATCGTGCTCACCCTCGCTTTTAGCTTGGCGATTTCCTCTTCCGCTTTAGCAGTCTTTTGCTCATTCTGAAAATCGATAAATCGGTAATTTAACCGTGAAATTATTCCACGAACTTGTCAGCACAAACTCCATTCGCGGAGGCAGGCAAAGACGGCAGGGCTGGAAAAAAACTTGGCCAAGAAAGCCGAAAAGAGCGAATATATGTACGTGGAGGGCAATGAAGAAAAGGTTAGCGACTGCTATTTCTTTATATTTTTCTGATTTGAAATAGATTACACGGTCGTTTTCTTCGACCAACATAAAGAGGAATATTCTACACAGGTATCGGAAAATTAGGTGAATTTAATGTGTTTTTTCATCTGAAAACGAATATATACAATCATAAGCTCGTGGTTCTGAACTTTCAGATTCAGAAGCAGCACTTACCCCTTAATACTAGTCATATGAGGCCATGTGATACACACGGATACACGCGAGACGAAAGATATTTGGGCGAGCAGCAAATTATCTGCTTTCAAACGGTACAAAATGGAATAGGACTAACGCACTGTTACTAGGTATAATTCGGTTTCCCATAATCAGGACTACGGATTCTTACAGGAGATGAGTGGCGTTTACGGTGAACGAACTACTATCACTCACTCCCCACTGATTTGCACATCGACATTTAGTTATTAAGATTTTTTTAAATCCGTCAAGTTTTCCAGCCCTGCTAGCACAATGATACGAAGTAGGATTAACGCGAAAACGGGGTGATTAAAATATTAGTTACCTGTTCGAGTAAACGTCGCAAGGTTTCAGTATTGTTACTGTCGACACTGCTGTCTCTGCTAAAGAGTGGATAGTCGTCGATGGAAGATGAATATGAATTGGTGAGGGAGGAGTCGTCGCGCATGAATTGCTGCCCTAAATGGCCCAACGACTGTTCCACTTGGCGCCTCTGTTGTTCGCGAGCCTCGTCCGCCTGTAACCAAACAGCAGTCTTTGATTAACGAAGTACTCAGTGAGAAGCGCCAAAAGACGTCTCAATCGTAAATCTAAGGCTCAATTAAAAAAGAAGGTGTGGGTGAAAAGTATGCACGCCTCATTCATCGCAACGGTATTTCTACCTTTTTTTTGTCAAAGAGGTTAAATTCAATATTTTCACGAAACTTGCCAAACAATAGTCATCACTTTCCTATCGGCGGGAAAAAATTGGACAAACTTCACTCGCATGTCCTGACAAATGAAGAGGGAAATGCTTAATTACCACGATTTCTTGAGGCTGGTTTCTTGTCTGTTTATCTGTCTGATTGTGGGACCGGTACAAATTTTGAAATCGATTTTTAAATAACTTCCTGATGAGCTAGAGATTTGAAACTTTAAACACAGATCAGATTTAAACATAGATAAATAAGTATATATACTTCGTATATATATATATATATATATATATATATATATATATATATACATGGGAAACTTGTACCTTTTTTTAACATTACCCGTTTGGTCAGGGGATAGGGACAAGAACTACCACAATAAGGATTCTAGCGCTAGTGTCGTGTTTATTTTAAAAAAATTAGGAATTGTCGGGATTCGAACCAATTACTCAACAAGCGTCTGCCATCAGATAAAGCAGATGTTTTTTCGGGTGTATCCAGTTGTATCCGTAAACAAACGATAGATGAAAAGTACTCGAGAGAATAAAATATAAGACTTCTGGAAGTTTAAGCTTTTTATTTTTTTTAAATATAATAAACAATCTGGCTGATCCACTCTGACAGATACAACGTGAAAATAAAATAAAAATAATAATGAAAAAAAAAAAAAAAAAAAAAAATTTTAGTATCAATATTAAAAGGATTTGAACACAGGTTTCAGGGGTGACAATCCAGATTATTAGAACAAAGCCATGGAGAAGCTTGTAGAATTGGTGATTTAAACATAACTACATACATCACCCTAAAAACACCTATTATAACCTCTGATAATGCAAATGAAAATATCCTTTTTGACTGAATGTAGATCTACTAGGCCACCAAAATTGATAGAAAGAAAGTAATACAAATATACATGTTGTTTAGATACCAATATGTATATTGTTTATATTTTTGTAAAGACATGCAGACGAGTATATTTATTTATCTGTGATTTATGCATGAATGCAGCACTCACTATTACTGAGATGGCGGTTGTAACTAAAAATAGAAAATGAAAATAAGTGCTAAGTGAACACTTCATGAAACTAAATGACAATGCAATATGTTAAAGTTTCAAGTCTCTAGCTCATCGGGAAGTTAGTTTAAAATCGATTGCAATATTTGTACATACTAGGGATTGAGGAATGCTCCATTTTTACCGACTGCGTCAGAGGGAGGTATTGTGTTTGGCTTTGTTCCTGGCAATCTAACAAAATTTTGTGCCACACTACAGCATTCAATATTCATCGTACAAATAAGAAATAGGTCTCAAAAAATTTGTATTTTCAAGGTGAGTAACACTGGCCAAAAAAAATTGACAAATTCCCCATACCAGACCCACAATTTTGATTCAAAATTTGGGGATTTTTTCAACACAAAAAGAAACATAACCAATCACAATCCAAGATTCAACATATAAGGAAATAACGCATGCTGATTGGGTCTCCCAAAAGTTCTTATAGTTATATAAATATTTCAAATGTTACCACTTCTCCCAGTAATATATTAGTACCAGTAGATGTATTATGTAGGATTAGCTCATTTAAAGTCTACTGATATCTGCTGAATAATAGTAATAATGAAAAATAATTTCAGGAAGGCATATGTTGGAAAACAAACTGTGATTGGCTCATTTAAAGTCCGTTGATATATCTGCTTCAAAATAATAATTATGACAGAAAATGAAAATATCTTGTTTTTCGAATTCCCTTAAACAAACCAATCATGAAGGTGTATTGAAAAATGAATTGTGACTGGCTCATTTAAAGTCCGTCGACTTATCTGCTTCAAAATAATAATTATGAGAAAAAATGAAAATACCATGTTTCCAGGATATCCTTGTACTAACCAATCAGGAAGGTGTATTGAAACATGAATTGTGACTGGCTCCTATAAAGTCCGTTGATATATCTGCTTGAAAATAATAATTATGAGAAAAATTGAAAACAAGATGTTTACAGAATGCCTTAAACAAACCAATCATGAAGGAGTACGGAAAATTGAACTGTGATTGGCTCATTTATAGTCCGTTGATATATCTGCTTGAAAATAATAATTATGAGAGAAAATAAAAGGATGATGTTTTGCTAATTACCTTAAACCAACCAATCAGGAAGGTGTATTGAAAAACGAAATGTGACTGGCTCCTTTAAAGTCCGTTGATATATCTGGTTATAAATAATAATTATGAGAAAAAATGAAAATTAGATGTTTACAGAATGCCTTAAACCAACCAATCAGGAAGGTGTATTGAAAAACGAAATGTGACTGGCTCCTTTAAAGTCCGTCGACTTATCTGCTTGCAAATAATAATTATGAGAGAAAATGAAAAGACCACGTTTTTCTAATTCTCTTAAAACAACCAATCAGGAAGGTGTACTGAAACATGAATTGTGACTGGCTCCTTTAAAGTCCGTTAATATATCTGGTTATAAATAATAATTATGAGAAAAAATGAAAATTAGATGTTTACAGAATGCCTTAAACCAACCAATCAGGAAGGTGTATTGAAAAACGAAATGTGACTGGCTCCTTTAAAGTCCGTCGACTTATCTGCTTGAAAATAATAATTATGAGAGAAAATGAAAAGACAATGTTTTTCTAATTCTCTTAAAACAACCAATCAGGAAGGTGTACTGAAACATGAATTGTGACTGGCTCCTTTAAAGTCCGTTGATATATCTGGTTATAAATAATAATTATGAGAAAAAATGAAAATTAGATGTTTACAGAATGCCTTAAACCAACCAATCAGGAAGGTGTATTGAAAAACGAAATGTGACTGGCTCCTTTAAAGTCCGTCGACTTATCTGCTTGAAAATAATAATTATGAGAGAAAATGAAAAGACCATGTTTTTCTAATTCTCTTAAAACAACCAATCAGGAAGGTGTACTGAAACATGAATTGTGACTGGCTCCTTTAAAGTCCGTTGATATATCTGGTTATAAATAATAATTATGAGAAAAAATGAAAATTAGATGTTTACAGAATGCCTTAAACCAACCAATCAGGAAGGTGTATTGAAAAACGAAATGTGACTGGCTCCTTTAAAGTCCGTCGACTTATCTGCTTGAAAATAATAATTATGAGAGAAAATGAAAAGACCACGTTTTTCTAATTCTCTTAAAACAACCAATCAGGAAGGTGTACTGAAACATGAATTGTGACTGGCTCCTTTAAAGTCCGTTGATATATCTGGTTATAAATAATAATTATGAGAAAAAATGAAAATTAGATGTTTACAGAATGCCTTAAACCAACCAATCAGGAAGGTGTATTGAAAAACGAAATGTGACTGGCTCCTTTAAAGTCCGTCGACTTATCTGCGTAAAAATAATAATTATGAGAAAAGATGAAAATACCAGGTTTTCAGAATTCCCTTAAAACAACCAATCAGGAAGGTGTACTAAAAAATGAACTGTGATTGGTTCATTTAATGTCCTAAAACCTCAGGCAAGGTCTAACTTTTGCTTTGAACAAGAATCATTAATTTAGAGAATATCAGATAGGTATGAAAATAACTAAAATATATATATATATATAAACACCCTTTTTTACACATTCTCTTAGTTAATATTTTATAGTTAAAATTAGTATTAAAGATCGAATTTGTTTTCTTAGTATTTGTTTAAAAAATTAAAATATCATTAACCAATACCAAAATTTAAAAAAAATTCAAAATTCCCTTTTGACCAATAAGGAAATAAGAATTAATTAAGAAAAAACAATAGGCTGGAAATGAAATTTGCTTTTACATAAATATTGTAACATGACCAAGCACCTGTCACATTTACTTTTTGTATTGGGTATTTCATACGTATCTGAAACTATGAAGGTAAAGAAGAATCGTGGAGGATTGAAGCGACGAGAGAAACATGGGCAGATATTGAAGATTCGCATTGAAAAATATTTGCAGCAGAAAAATCGAGAAAAAATGAAAGAAGAAGCAGAAGCAAAGGAGTTACCTATTGATGTACTAGATGAAGTGTTTGACTTTGAAAATTCCTGTTTCTGGTGTCAAGAGCCATTGCGAAAAATGAACCCAGATGGCACTATGAGTGCAATTTTCCATGGGAACTGTATTTATAAAATTTTCTCCAACACCTATGAAATACCTTAATAGCCTAACCTAAAAAAAACAGTTCTTTTCAGAACTCCAAATTAATTTCTTTTGAATTGAAAGGTTCAACTCAGCATATCACTCCATCTAAATAAATTGTAACTAATTTGTTACTGACTGCCTCAAAGGGAGATATTGGAAATCTAACAAAATTTTATAATAGTCAACAGCATTCAATATTCATCGTAAAAACATGAAATAAATCTCAAAAAATTCGTATTTTCAAGGTGAGTAACACTGTCCAAAAAAAATTGAAAAATTCTCCATATCAGGGTCACAATTTTCATTCAAAATTTGGGGATTTTTTCAACACAAAAAGCAACATAATAAATCCCCATTCGAGATTTAACATATAAGGAAATAAAGCATGCTGATTGGGTCTCCCTAAACTTCTTATAGTTATATAAATATTTCAAAATTCACCACTTCTCCCAGTAATATATTAGCACCAGTAGATATATTATGTAGGATTGGCTCATTTAAAGTCTGCTGATATATGCTTAATAATAGTCATAATAAAAAATACTATCAGGAAGACATATGTTGGTAAACCAACTGTTATTGGTTCATTTAAAGTTTGTTGATATATCTGCTTCAAAATAATAATTATAAGAAAAAATGAAAATACCATGTTTCCAGAATTCCCTTAAACCAACAAATCAGGAAGGTGTACTGAAAAATGAATTTTGACAGGCTCACCTAAAGTTTGTTAATATATTTCCTTGAAAATAATAATTATATGACAAAATGAAAATACCATGTTTCCAGAAAAAAACTAATCAGGAAGGTGTACTGAAAAATGAATTTTGACTGGTTCATTTAAAGTCCGTTGATATATCTGTTTTGAAATAATAATTATGAAAGAAAATGAAAATACCCCGTTTTCCAAATTCCCTTAAACCAACCAATCACAAAGGTGTACTGAAACATGAATTGTGACTGGCTCATTTAAAGTTCGTTGATATATCTGCTTCAAAATAATGATTATGAGAAAAAAAGAAAATACCATGATTTTCAAATTCCCTTAAACCAACCAATCAGCAAGGAGTATGGAAAAATGAATTGTAACTGGCTCATTTAAAGTCTGTTAATATATCTGGTTAAAAATAATAATTACCTATATGAAACAATGAAAATACCATGATTTCAGAATATCCTTAAACCAACCAATCAGGAAGGTGTATGGAAAAATGAATTGTTACTGGCTCATTTAAAGTCCGTTGATATATCTGCTTCAAAATAATAATTATGAGAAAAAATGAAAATACCATGTTTCTAGAATTCCCTCAAAACAACCAATCAGCAAGGTCTATGGTAAAATTAATTGTGACTGGTTCATTTAAAGTTCGTTTATATATCTGGTTAAAATTAATAATTATATGAAAAAATGAAAATACCATGTTTCCAGAATTTCCTGAAACCAACCAATCAGAAAGGTGTACTGAACGAGAGATTGTGACTGGCTCATTTAAAGTTCGTTCATATATCAGCTTGAAATTAATAATTATAAGAAAAAATGAAAGTACCATGTTTCTAGAATTCCCTTAAACCAACAAATCAGGAAGGTGTATTGAAAGAGGGATTTTGACTGGCTCATTTAAAGTTTGTTGATATATCAGTTTCCAGAAATCTCTTAAGTCAACCAATCAGGAAGGTGAACTGAAAAATGTACTGTGGAACACCAATCGTCCAATCAGAGACCAGCATTATGCATATGTTGGAAAATACCGTATAATTGTAAGCACCTCAATTTTTGAAAAGTCATACGATATGATTGGTTCTTATAATAAACACCAATTGTCCAATCAGAGACCAGTATTCATTATCTAATGAGTATAAATATTTGGGGGTATGATGATTAGTTTGTCATTTACCGACTTCAGTTCTGGCAAGTGGATGTTTCCTGATTCAGTTGAAGCAGTTGAAGCAGTTGAAGCAGTTGAAGCAGTTGAAGCAGTTGAAGCAGTTGAAGCAGATGCAGATTGTAGCAGCCTTAGAAGAAGAAAAAGTAAAAGAAGAAGAAAAAGAAATAGAAATAGAAGAGGAAGAAGACTTGGAAGGGGAAGCAGAAGTTAGCAGACATAGTTCAAGAAGACGTGACAAGTACAAAATTCAGCTATCAGGTTAGGACTACCATATCAGTGTTGCCTACCTGTGAAACTGTAATTGTGTTATTGACTGACTAAGATAAAATATGCTAGTGAGTTCTGGTAGATGCCCCTTTACCATTTCTCCCTAAAGAATTTACCCTTATTGGCTGATTGCACGACGCACGTTCTTTCGTGTATTTTTTTACTGTGCACGCTCCTTCGTGCATAATAAAAAAATTTTGCACGCTCCTTCGTGCATATTAAAAAAATTTTGCACGCTCCTTCGTGCATAAAAATGGACAGTATCTGCATGCTAGCATTTCATTTAGAATGAGGGTAGGGATGTTCATAACTGTAGGTATAGAAATATAGAAGAGAAAAGCATTAGTTAGGAAGCAGTCTAAACAGATTTCAAAACAAAACAACCTTCTTGATTTGATTGTTTATCAAAATCAACATGGCCTTCCATCTCAAAATTTGTACTTAAGAATTTGTTTTGCAACCTACTTTTTACATAATTTTTTGTGTATCTTTTTTCTCCTCATACCTAATAATAGGTACTTTGTCCCATTTTAACCATTTCACTCGACATTTTCCCCAAAGAGATTGTAACCCATCTATTGTATAAGAGGCATATTTTTGACAAATAGCAAGGGTAAATTATTTAAAATATGACGGAACTGTGTTATCATATTTCAGATATAATGGCATTATCCAAAAAATCTCGAAAAGCACGGCAAACTGCATTAAAACGAAGGTTGTCAAAGGAACCTGTAATGGAAAAACAGAAGCAACCTACATTGACTGCAACTCGTTTTCGCAAGTTTTATAAAAAATTATCAATGATCTCCAAAAATATGATGTTAGAATTGAAAAGAAGGAACTGGGAGAAGTTTAACAAAAGAATAACTCCTAGGACTCGGGAAAAATTGCTTTTGAAGAAAGCTGAAGAGAGACGTCAAAAGTATGCAAATATGACTCCAACAACTCGAAAAAAACTATTGTCCTCAAAAAGAATCAAAAAAAAAATTGAATTTCCTGATGATATCTGTAAAGTCCAGTGTTGATTGAAGGTTCTGAGTTGTTTTCTCATATAACATTTCAAACTACCATTAAACAAAAATCCTTAATAGATTATAGTAGACATATATTGAGTACTGCTGAATTCACTTGTGCAATTTGTTTTAAAAACTACTTTAAATATCAGGTGATCTCTATATTTAAATCTTGTCTGAATTTGAGCATATTACCGGCTGAAATTCCTGATAATTTCACATGCTGTAATAAATGCTATAATACACTGAAGAAGAAAAAGATACCTTGTAATGCATATTGGAATAATATGTTAGTCAAAAAAATACCACTTGAACTTAAACGGTTAAGTGAAGTTGAGATTCGTCTTTTAAGTAGAATAACTCCTTTCCTTAAAATTGTTCGTTTACAAGGGGCATGTGGTCAGTTTGGGTTAAAAGGACAAGCTATCTTATTTGCCCAAGAAGTTGAAGAAATTGCTGAACAATTACCGCTTGCATCAGATAGAATAAAAATGATAATAGTTGGCGAGTCGTTGAATAATGTGAAAAAATATAGTGAGTATTTGGTATCGGTTGAACATCTACGTTCTGCTCTAAACTGGCTCGTTTGTAATAATCAATTATACTTGTCCGTTGAAATTAACATTCCCAATGATATGGAAAATTTACAATCCCAATTAATGCACGTACTTATCTGAGAAGGTGAGAGAAAGTACTGAAAATTTTCCAATTGAAAATGAAAATGCAAAGGTGGGAAATGAAAACATAGCAATGAAATCATCATTTACATCTATTGGAGAAAACACATACATTCTTCATGGAAATTTCAATCAGGGTAGTGTAAATTTTGATGAAGAAATTCGTGGAAAACAATGTACAGCTGTTGCAGCAGCTGCTAATGTATTGGCACATATTAAAAATTTGTCTTTGTGGAACAGTGCTGACATAGATCGAGTTTTGATGGCTGGATCTAGTTATTATAAAGAATGCATTCAAGAAAAGTATTCCCAATATATCTACTTGAGTACTACCGATTTGAAAGATGAAATAAAAATGGGAGCTAACACATACCATGTTACTGTTTTGCCTGATTACATAGTTGGTGTAACCTATTGTCCTGCAAGAAGCCAACTTCCATCAAATGTTTATTGTACTCTTGAACAAGGTTTACTATCTTTCTTTGAAGATTGCCAATATGGTATATTAACAATTTCGATGATGTCCATGGCCGTTATGCATCAGTCAAATGAATTCTGGCTTTGTGATTCACATTTGAGAGGGCCAAAAGGATGTGTTGCAAGGAATAGAGGAAGAGCAATGTTAATGAATTTTTCTCACTGTGAAAATCTAGCACACCATATATTGAAACTAGTAAAATGTTTTAATAATAAAAAACGGGAGCAGTATACAATATCCGGGTTACTTGCTCTTATTGTTGGCAATGAAGAACTCCATATGCAAGAAAATTGTCCTGAGGAAAATAATTTACAAATTCCTACGAACAGAATTAAAAATGATATCGAACAGACGATAGAGGAAATTGAAGAAAATGATAGAAATGATGGGGCCCTAATGACTACAGCTCTAATGCCTATAAATGTAAATATTCCAGCATTAGAAGATTTACTTTCAATGAAGTTGAATGATGATGGTGAGCCAATACCAATTTACAAATTACTAAGAAAAACAGCACCACCAGTGAGTTCTCTGATAGAGATGAGAGCAGAGGAACTGGCTTGGTTTTATTTATTCCCTGATGGAAAAAATGGGTTAAACGAAGAAAGGGAAATACCAATTACAGTGCTTGAATATTATCAAACGAGAGTTATGAGTTCAGATAAGCGTTTTCAAAGATTAGACTATCTATTTTATGCATTATCCACTGTAGAATTGTATAAAGCGAATCAGAATATTTCAGTATGTGGAAGATTGCGACAAAATGGTATTCAGCCAGTTAAATTAGTGGATAACATTCATTTGAGCATGAGAAATATCCGAGAAGTGGTTCATACTGGCATACAGCATATTGCAATTTATTAGCGATGGTTCGTAATTTAGGTCCTCCATCATGGTATATTACCTTATCATGTAACGATATGAATTGGGGGGATATATTACGAGCATTACTAAAAGCTGATAATCGACCCGATGAAAATCCTCATAATTTATCATTTATGGAGAAAAAAGAGCTCATTGATAAATACCCCATTACATTGTCGCGGCAATTTATGCATCGCTTTAATGGATTCATGAAAATTTTAAAACAAAATGATTCCATATTGGGAGGACCAATTGTTGATTTTTGGTGGAGAATTGAATTTCAGCTCCGGGGTAGTCCTCATGTTCATATGGTTGTGTGGTGCTCTAATCTTCCAAAATTTGATTCTCCAGAAGGAATAAACCTAATTGATAGAGTTGTCTCCTGTATGTCTTCAACTGGCGATAAAATCTTGGATGAACTGGTGAATAGATTGCAAAAGCACAAACATACACCTACGTGCTTCAAAAAGAACAATGTTACTACATGCAGATTTGGTTTTCCTCGACAATGTAGCGCTCAAACAATTATTTTAGGATCAGAGGAAGCATTGCGTAATGGTGGTAGGTTTTGTATATTGAAACGAGATTCAAAAGACCGTATGGTAAACAATTATAACAAAGATTTTCTAATGGTTTGGCAAGCTAATGTAGATATACAACCATGTGGAAATGCCTTGGGAGTGGCATATTATATTTCAAAGTATGTTGCAAAAAGTGAGCCAATAGCAATAGCACAAAGTATTCAAACTGCTATACAGAAAGTTAATGCATTGGGTGGGGATTTTCGAAAACAAATGTTTGCTGTTTCCATGGCCATGTTCAACCATAGACAAGTTTCCGCATCCGAATGTGCATTTCGTTTATGTCACCTGAAACTGAGAGACAGCTCCAGAAAATGTGTCTTTGTAAACACATGCATTCCCAAACAACGATTTAGAATGCTCAGATTGGACAGAGGAGACGTGTTTGATAATATTTTTGAAAAATATGCAGCTCGTCCACTACATTTAGATGAACTAAGCTTAGGAGAGTTTGCTGTAAATTACGAATCCGCTACTAGCCCCAACAAGTGTGCAGAAGATATGGATATAGATGTAGAAGAAATGGGGGAAGAAGAACATCTAAAACGTACAGAGTTCATAAAACTGTTGAATAATAAAGGTAGAATGAAAAAACGTAGTAGACCAGCTATTTTGAGAACACGATATTTCTCATCATCTACTGATCCAGAAAACTATTACTACAGCCTTCTTGTAACACATTTACCATTTCGCAATGAGAGCGAGTTGTTGAAAATTTTGAATCTGTGCGAGATGCATTCTTCGCCAAACGAAATTTACTTCGTCCAATTAATTTGAATTTAAATAACGAATATTTTATGAACATCGAATTGGAACTGAACGATGCAATTCGTCGAATTGTGGCAGAAAATATTGCAACAGACTTGGAAAAAGAACCACATTGTGAAATACAACTAGACAATGATGTTGTTATTCAAAATAATGATAATGAAGTTTGTGGAGAAGATTTGCAAGAATTGCAAGACTTACGAATGTCTGATGAGTCTTATAACAAAGCGGTACAAACCCTTAATGTAGAACAGAAGAAGTTGTTCTCTCTCATATCAAAAAAATTAATGAATAACGAAACCAATCAAATTTTAATATTCATCACAGGGGGGGCTGGTAGTGGAAAGACATTTACTTTGAAATTGATTGTTGAACAAATTCACCGTTTAAGTTATACAATGATACCTGGTTTGTCACCAGTGGCCATTGCAGCACCAACAGGAGTAGCAGCTAAATTAATCAATGGTAATACACTGCATTCCACATTTTGTCTCCCAATTGAAAAAGGTGGCCCAGGAGAATTACGCCCCTTAAGTGGGGATAGGTTGCAATTGGAAAGGAGCAAATGGAAGCGTATCGATTGGCTAATAATAGATGAAATATCAATGGTTTCTTATATAGTACTAAGAATGGTACACCTACGTTTGCAAGAATTGAAACAAAATGACAAACTGTTTGGAGGAGTAAATATTTTACTTTTTGGTGACTTAATGCAATTACCCCCAATCATGAAAGGAAGTAAAGTCACACATTGCTATCGACAGCCTGAAATATTTAATGGAGAAATTAATTTGTGGAGATGCTTCAGCTTTTGCGAATTAATGGTAAATATGAGACAGGAAAATGATACCACATTTGTTGACTTATTGAACAATTTACGTGTGGGTTCTCTAACCATGGAACAACTAGAAATATTGGATAGTCGTCGTATTCAGATAGATGAAAAGTTTGATGACATAATCAGAATTTTCCCAACAATTAAACAAGTCGATGAATATAATAAAATAATGTCGGATAAATTAAAACTAAAAACAAATTTATATGTAGTACATGCAATTGATAAATCCATTGAAAACAAAACATATGGCCAAATACCAGAATCTAAATTTATATCGCCAGATCCTAATAAGACAGCAGGAATGGTAACATCCATAACTATTGGAATTGGCTCCAGAATTATGTTAAGACGCAATATAAATGTTCAGAAAGGATTAGTAAATGGGTCAATGGGCACTATTTTATCTATAAAATGGCCGGCTTTGAGGCGTCAACAATTAGAATCTGGAGAACTTCCAGTATCCATTCGAATAAAATTTGATGATATTGCTGATTCAGTTGAAATCCAACCTCTTACAACATCATACGATGGGCTTCGCGGATATGGAAAAATAGAAAGAAAAATGTTACCCATTATATTATGTTGGGCTGTAACGGTACATAAACTGCAAGGTGTAACGTTAAATTCAGCAGTAGTAGATATGGGCTCTAAACTATTTGCAAAAGGTCAAGCCTACGTTGCCTTGAGTAGAGTTAAATCTTTGGAAGGATTAATAGTGTCTAATCTTCATGTTCCATGTTTATTGAACAACCCTCACGATAAACACTCACTAGAGGAACTGTCGAGATTACGCAATTTAAAATAGTAGTGATCTCTTTTATAAAAGATAACTTTGGTAATATATGTGTGAATAATATTAATTATATTTAATATAATAAAATTAAATAATTCAAAAAATGAAAAAGTTGAAAAACAAATTAAAAGAAATGTTTGTGGGAAATATTTTAAATAATTACTATTATATTATAATTAGAAAATATTGTAATAACATCTAGCATGGTAGCTGGGGTTTTAAAACTTTGTATAGAGTGAGGAGTTTTAATTATTGTCCTGGCGGTTCAGCAGGCCGCCGTAAGCATAGCGGAATTGCAGTATGATTATTAAAATTTGTCAATCTGTGTTGAGTTAAATCCTTTCTATTTCGTGTAGGGTTCAATTTTTTTTGTTAGTATCATTATAATATAAACAATATCACTAGTTTTTTTAATCTTGAAAATATTGAAACATAAAACAATGATCGTATGTATAAAATTATGTAGTCGAAAACTCTTCCTTGCTTTAAATACAGATCTAATATAAAATATTTAACACATTTTTTTTCAACGTTCAATAGGCTATTGAATTAATCACTAAAATTACCTGGCATAAATTTTTAAAGTTTGTAGAATAATTGAAATCCATTGTGTTGAAAGAAAATTTAATAAAGGACTGAAAATATTTATTATTAATTTTCTATAGCACCTGTAATAATTTTGTTAAAGTGATTTTTTTTTCGTCATCATAATCAACTTTGAGAGAATGAAAATTATGTCATAAATTATAAATTTAATAATATTTTTCATTCATAACGATAATAAATATATCGAAACTGTAAATGGAAAATATTATTACAATGTTAATTTATGGCTGGGGCTCGTTCTGCAGTTACGTCCACGTCGTGAGTCCTGGGAATTAGAATAAAGTGTTCTAATTGCGAAAAACTGCTTCAAACTTTTATTTTATACTTTATGAAAAACGATTCAAATAATTAAATTTTTGAAAAAAAAATGAAACCAACTGCGTTTAGGAACATAAAGCATAATAGAACTAAAATGTTGAAAACAAGTTTTCTAGGTTTGGTAATAGTAATTTTTTATAAAATGGATTCACAACTAACGCAGTCGCTGGCACAAATAGCTTTTGATATTAATATGAAGATCAATACTGGATTAAAATCAATAGGTGAGTGGAGAGTTTTTGACACATTAGGTATATAAGTAATTTAAACATTCTTAACAATTAGTACCCCAATGTTTTAAATAGATGTAATAATGCTGTGTATTAGAATATTGTTAAATCTATGTTAAATTTACCACAAATTGCATCAGAGAAATATGTAATAAAATGAAATCTAATTGCTTCATTTAAAAATTTTGTATTTTATAATATACATACATATACATACATACATATGTATGTATGTATGTATGTATGTATGTTTGTATGTGTGTGTGTGTGTGTGTGTATGTATGTAACTTGAAAGATATTTGTGCCAGCGACTGCGTTAGTTGTGAATCCATTTTATAAAAAATTACTATTACCAAACCTAGAAAACTTGTTTTCAACATTTTAGTTCTATTATGCTTTATGTTCCTAAACGCAGTCGGTTTCATTTTTTTTCAAAAATTTAATTATTCATTTCGTTTCCTTTAGTTGAGTTTCTGAAATTTACCATAATGTTAGTTATTTTTTGTTTCCATTTCTATCATTTTGGTTTCTATTTCCATTACATTTCCTGATTTTACCAAAATTTTTCATTCAGTTTCCATTTTGGGTTCCATTTCCATTCAAAAAATTTTTTCTTTCTTGACTTAAAATTTTCTAAATCTGATTCAAATGTGGATATATTATTATTTTTTTGAAATTTTTTAGATATTTCCCAAAAATTATCGATATTTTTTCAAATTTCTTCTCCCAGATCAAAAATTAATCAGGTGAAAAATGGAAATGGAAACAATTCATCTTTCAGTTTCCATTGCGTTTCTGTTATTGGTCTTCAAACTAACTGGTTAACTGTTTTCGATTCTATTTCCATTTCAGAATTTTGGTGTTTTCGTTTATTTTGGTTTCCAGCACAGAAAAATATGGTTTCTGTTTCCAAAAAATTTGGTTTTGGTTTCCATTTTCCAATTCTTGATTCTGATACCCCTTTTTCAAATACAGATAATATTAATGACATTCCGATATTTTCCAAAGCCAGCCCTTTCTATTGATACCTTTTCCATGAAAATCCATTCATCTGTTTTGATCAGAAAGGGAGAAATAGATGGTGTAAGTGTTAGTTGTCACCCACTGACTTCCGCATCTGCATAGCAATTTTATTTGAGACTTATAATCCTTCTAAGAAAAGACCCCAGTGAGAAAGACAGAGCTGTTAAAAAAAAGAGAGATCGAGCTGTTTAAAAAAAAGGTGTTAGTTCCATTGGGCTATACTCATGAAGGATTGCTGTGTAAACATAATAGTGTGGTTGTGAGTGTACATACTACATATCAAAATCACACACCTACACACTATTTTATACACACAAATGAGTGTTAGATACAATTGTAAAAATTATGAGTTATGCAAATCTGACGATTGTAATTCTTATTTAGCCTCTACTGTAGACCGAGCGCTAAAATATTTACACATCAAAAACAAATGTTTTCACTTTTCTCTTTTTGTTTTTCAGTTTAAAAACAATAAAGAAGTGAGGCATGTACTTGGAGAAAAATCTAAAAATCTGCACTTGGGAAAGCTATAGAAAGCTATATAGACTTCCACTAAGGCTTAATACCTTCCTTGTGACAACTAAGTTGCTAAGAGTAACCAACTCCTTTACATAAAAGGCTCTATTTTCAAACAATTTACTTGACTGCGCCATGTATAAATATAGTATACGTTGGTTCACTTCAATTTTGTCGGCGTTCCATATTTCAGAAAAAAGGTGACACTGAAGTATGAAATTTTTTTGAACTTATTAATATGTTTCAGGGAAAAAAAATGTCAACAATTTGTTTAGAGGAGGTGAGGGGGTTCTCCCGAGGGGCTGTGGACGTTTTCTCTTCTAATGGTATATTAAATTTACGTGGTGAGACCGTCTGTTTAACACCTCAAGCATGAAAATCGATCCATCCGTTCTCTCTAACTTAGTGTCACAGTAAAAAAAACCTTTTAGAAATTAAGATATAGGTAGATGATTAGTTATTTAACGAAAATTTCGTGCAAAATTCCGTAAAACCAGGAAAAAATCTATGGTTCTTCTATTCGCACAACTCAAAAACCAGTCCTTGAGAAGTTTTCCCTACGATACATTTAAAAAAAAAATTTTTTTCAAGTAGGTAGGTACCTACACATTAGTCATAAAATGTTCACATTATTTTGTTTTTCGTTAGCAGCAGTTACTTTTCGCTTATTCTTTGAATGTTTTTTTTTCTCTTCTCCTTTAAATTGCCTGTATCATACTGATCTTCTTTCAATTTACCCGTTGACAGTTTTTTTTTCTTTCTTTTTCTTCATTCGAATATGAAAAAAAAAACAAAAAAAAAACTTATTCGTATAAACGTCGTCTACATTTGTTACTTCCGAAGTCGCGAACAAATAATTGGAAACACTCAAGTGTCCCATTTCAAAGGGTCCGCTTTTTAACTTAATTAACATCAACTCCCTGCCTGTCCCTTTTTTTTTCTTGTCTTATTTCAAGTGCTGTTAGCCGACTATTTCGTCTTTAACGACGTTCCACTATATGACCAGAAATCGAAGAAAAAAAAAAAAATCTTTCGAGATATTTAGTTTTTGAGAAAGCCGGCGTTTTTAATGTTTCATGCCTTTGCCACTACACATATCAGTAATAAGGATAAGTTAAGAACCGTTTTTGGGAATATGTTTGTTTTTAAGGGGTCGTAAATTATAATTTCGCGAAAAAAAAAAACAAAAACCGTGAAACATTTTCCGTTTACGTTTGGGTCTCCAAAAGCGAATGACGATGGCATAAAATTCGGTCCGTGCGTTGTTTATTTGGTCATCAAATGTGGCTTTTTCCCTTGTTTTGCCGTTTTTGTTTTTATATTTCTTTCGTTTTTGACCTGGACACGTGTATTTTTGATCATTTTTTGAACTCTCAACAATTTGAGAATTTATTTTTGCTATCGTTTCATTCTAAGGCGAGTTTTTTCTCCGTAAGTATAAATTATTCAAGAGAAGGGCTAAGTTCTCATTCAAAATTGAAAAAAAAATAAAATAAAATAAAAAATAACACGTTGGTAGCCTATAACAGGTACCTATCCTTTATAATTACTTTCCTGGCATTTATTGAAACGAAAGAGAAAAAATGAAAATACGACTGCAGAATTCAGATAAAAAACTATAAAATTTAGTTGAAGGGCAAAAAAAAAAAAAGAAAAAAAAACTAAGTTCAAAAATTTTGTCATTTCCCCCCTCAAAATGACATTCTGTATCCGCCGCTGTGAATCAAGATTGATGAAAATTTACGTACAACCATTTGAAACTGAGTCCGATGTCGTGACGAAGCCCGATTTCTCAAATTCGAGTGTTTGTTATTCGGAAATTCATATTTTTTTAGTTCCGATTCTGAATTTCGATGAGCAAGGGGTTAGTATATTTGTTCATTGTGTGGCATGGTCATCGTCGTTTTATGTTTTCCGAGGGGCTGAGTTCAAATTTTCATCATTTTTGAATTGAACCAAGTATTGGGCCCCTTGTCACCCTAAAAGAGGTTATAGGATGATTTTTTTTTTTTAAATTTAGTGATACATCGTCGATTATGTCTTTTGAATCATTGAGGTTAAATTTTCGTTAATTTTTGGATTCTACCACTCACTGGACCCCCTTTGACCCCAAATGTGTTGGTTAGTTTAATGTTTGGTACATACAACATAACCCACCTTCATAGTGTTTTATTATTTAGAAAACACTGCATTTTGAAAGTACCTAGTCAAAGTTAATAATAAAAAGAAATGATCTAGAGAAGATAAAAAGTGAACGGCGAATTAAGGGAGTTATTGATGATAAAAACAATGATATCGATGTTAAATCAATCGTAATATCGATTTTAATATTGATTTATAATAGTTCCTTAAATTTTTTACTATTTCAATGTGTAATACATAGAATAAATCCTAGGAAATGTTTATCGAAGTGTGAAGTTTCAATTCTAAGATGTGTGATCGAGCCAATGTAAACTTTTTTCTGAAGGGGGAAGAGGTGGGGTTGATCTGTGTGAACCACTTCGCTTCAGTTATAACTGAAATTTTTGAAATCACCACCTCCAAAAAAATAAAAAAAAAGTGTTATCAACTGGCACGATTTGCCAACTATAAATAGAACTAGTCAATTTTTCCAACTCTAAAAATATTTTGAGGGAGCCTCTCCTCCACCCGGCTATTAGCTACGTCTCTGCATAGGGTTCAGGGCAAATATACTTTTCCACTATTCTGGTAAATCATTATGATCAATTAAAAGGATTTCAGTTTGGGAGTAACCTCTGAAGGTACCTTCTAACGTTGTTTGGAATTAGCAACTTGATAGAATTAAGCCTAAACTTTTCTCTACAAATGATTGATGATAAAGGTCAGTTCGTTATTCCAATAATAAGACATTTGTCATTTCGTCATATCGTTGGTAGGTCAAAATATAAATTCATGCTGGATAAAACTTATAAATCTTATTGTCTACACTAAAAGGAAAGATCATATTTTTTGCTGTGTATACCCTTTCCTACGCTTGATACAAACATTTTTTTGTCAAAGTATCTGCGTGATTACCACAAGAGCGGATAAACGGCTACACTTGATAATTTAGTTGTACTTATTTGATAGGTAAATTGCTCAGTTCTAATTCTTTTCATAAACTCAAATGTAGATCGATGAATTTATTCGGCAGATCCTTCCTGTAAAGCTTTTTGGGTTTCGATTCATGGTAGCTTGTAGGTAAGTTACTAAAGTTGATTTTTGGGAATGAAGAATAGTAGATAATTGCTCGATATTTATTTGAAAAACTTCTGAAGCAGATATTACATATTCACACTACAGCTGATTATTTTTTCATGAAGTTCATAAATTTTATTCTTTCCAGGAACTCTTGATGAACCTAAACAAATTTGGAATCAATTGATTCCATCACCTCCAAATTAAAAGGCATAGAAAACACACTGTAATCATATTTGTTCTAAAAAAGTTTTGTAATTCGATGGAAGTGACATTTCCCTCCACCTTCTTCGATGGTGCTTTTAACTCAAAGCAGTGAATTTCGCACTTGGGTACAATATTAAATCTTATCGGAATCTTTTTCAGCAGAAAATTATCAACTGAATAATCTGTCAGAAAAGATTAGTGAAAAATAACGAAAAATAACGCGGATTAATATAGAGGTAGGTATAGTATACATGCAGTCGATTTCTTGGTTTTCGAATTCCTACTCAAATGTAGGTATTTACCATAATATTGAAAATAAACTGTAGGTACTTAGGTACTTTTTGGTAAATTTTTTATTTATATTTTCGTATGCAATAAATCTACGATGTCCACTTTCGGTTACACCATCCCCTAGCTGTACCTATTTCATTGCAAATAGTAACTTACCTTTATCGTGCATAAGGGTGGTTAATTCTTTCGTTAACTATAAAATGGCCGTCAAATTTTACGACTCGTCAATAATGTAATAATGAAGGTGAAAAAAAAAAGTAAAAAATGAACGAAAAAAAATGAATAAAGTTATTTATTTATTTTTTTGTCAATATTCTCTACATGTGTGGTAGCAAAAAATCATTTCGTCTCCAAGTAAAACAAAACCGCCACACCCATAACATTTAAAGAAAACATATGTTTTAACGCGAAACGATAAGCGGTTCAAGAGAATAATAAGGAAATTTATAACATTTACTTTTTATAACGTATAAATGTCAACTTTTTTTTTCTTTTCTTCTATTTTGTACTTATGAACTAAAAATAAAACGTAAAAACTTTTTTTTTAAGGTGAATATATGTATATATATATTATATAAGTGGCTCGTCATTTGCCTTCGTACTTGTATGACATGACTGCTTTCGTTGATTTCCTGTAGCCTATCGTTTAACCGCATTTCAACTGAGGAGGTCTTCAAATAAATGTAAAAAAAAAAATTGTCGACAAGTTACCTTTTGAAAAAAAAAAAAAAAAAAAAAAGGTTTACTGGTTAGAGGTGTAAAAACTACTTATAAGTTACTGACTTACTGAGCATAGCAATTATTAATTCACTTAGTCATTATCGATTACTACGTCTTATACTGCTACGAAAATGGTTAATGCTTGGCGACAAAATATCTAGCCTATCAAGTATTAGCCTATATATTGGTATAATAATTCATTTGATCATAAAAAGCTTACGATCGTAAATAGTGTGTAAGAACGCAAAAAGAAAAAAACAAACCAAAAAACAACAACAAAACAATAACCAAAAAAAAAACCTGTAGGTAAAGTATCGCCTATTGGTTTGAAAATAGATTTTTATTTTTTAGCACGTACCTAATGATTATTTATGTGTAAAACTTGGCGTTAACGGTTAATTGTTGTTTGTTGGACCACCTGCTTCTGGGAGACAACCATACCGTTTTGACATTAACAAATTTCAGCTTTGTTATTCGATGTTCAAGCATGTGTTTTTAATTGGTCGCGAAATTCGCGGACAAAATGAAACGAATTCCGAATTGTAGCTGCTGAATAAAGGTTTTTTCGTAGATTTCGTTCGTTTGGTTAAATACATTCTGAATCATATTTCTTGAAAATTTAAACTCCATCACAGAATCATAAGACCACGTGGAAGGTTAAAAAATCTATAAATTAGTATCGTTGTCAAATAAGTACTCAGATGGGATCATAAATGTAATAGCTTATCATATTTAAGTATGCTGAAATGAAGTTGAATCGTTTTTGACTGAAAACGTCTTTCAAAGAGGGGTACAGAGGTAGGTACCTCATAAAAATAATGGGACAGCCAAAATTATGACGTCACCAACACTTCCAGATGTTAAAATTTCCAAGTCCGAAATGATGACTAGTTTTTTTTTATTATAAATTTCAATCTCACTTTTTGTATTTGTATCTGTGTTTTTTGTTACATTCACAACATTTTAATTTTGAAAAAACTGCTCTTCTCTCACTTCACGATTTCTCAGGTTTTATTCAAACTACAAAGTTTGGGTTTCTACTATTGAAAAGAGGAGAAAATTTTTTCGAGTTCTTTCATAAAATTAAATTTTTTAACGCCATTAGTTTTTCTCAAATCGGCCATAAAAAAACTGTAAATTAATGAGAAATTTGCCGTTTTGTAATTTGTTATTTATTTCAATAAAATAATAATGGCAGAAAAAAATTTTCAGCGATGACCCGGGCCTTTATTTTTTAACAACAAATTCATTTCCGCCATCAGATTTCACCCAAAACGAATTAATCGCGAGATAACGGGGAGAGAAAATATGAGAACAAAACTGGGGACTCTGCATATTACTGTATGTAGGTATATATATATATATACAAAGTGTTTCTGCATAATATTTCGTCACCATCTGACACTGAAGGTAATTCGCAAAAATACTTATATGATTTTGGTCATTTAGGATTTGTAACTGGAGCGGATGGAAAGGGGGTGTAGACCCCTCCTCCAAAGATAGTGTAATATAGTTTGCCTGACGAGTCTTGCAGTATCCTCAGACTGCCATCTAAATAAATAGATACATAAATAAATAAATAAATTTAGATAGGTATATACACAAATAAAATAAATATAAATAAATAGATTTGTTGCATATTGATTTAAATATCTATGTTAAAATGTAGAGTGATAAGAATTATCTCAGGGACAGCTAAAGGGGTTGATGACGTTATAGTTTTGGATTTTGAAATTTGGGGGCATTGTCAGTGGTTTAAGGGGCGTACGGTAAAGGTTTTAGGTATCTATTTATTGCATATATTGACATGGATATATTAGAGATATTTCCGGAAACATCGGTCACATTTTACTTTTTTTTATTCGAGATAGGAAGCGATGATATGAAATAGTATGAAGAGGTCAACATACCATCTTACTGGTTGGATAACAACCTCGTAACAAAACGAGTTAAATAAAGTCAAAAGAATTTATCAGAGCCAGCAAGTTTTGATTTACTTTATGGGGTACAACATAATTGGAAAATTTTGCAACATTTTAAAAAAAATCAAACGGTAAGCTCCTAACCGCACTACTTTTACAAAAAATCTTAACATCGTGACACTCTTTTGCTACTAATCACGGTGATGACATTGACTATCAAATTTCAATTTTTAGGTTTTTTTTTTTAAATCAATTTTGCCTGGGATGAAAAAATTTTTCAAGGGGTGCATGTGCATCTTTGCACCTTCAATTTGCCAGCCTTGGAAAGTATGGTAAAGTTAAAATTTGAAAAAAGTTTTTGTAGCCTACAAAAGGCTCAGTGATGAACAGAAGAGTAAATATGAGAATTTTGGTATAGATGTATCAATTTTATGGAACAATGCTTGGTCTTCCATTTTCTATTTGTCCGCTTATTTAAGTATAATAAACATACAAGCTGATCAAAATTAGTTCGTTTGTCAAAATTATTTCACTAAATTATTTCGAAAATATTTTCCCTTATATTCGATGCGCATGCACTACTTACCCTCACAGCCACACAGACACAAAAAAAAAGTTCTTGCTTCCACCGAAACAATGAATTCTACAGTGTTACCAATATGCCAGCAAAAATCCAGGGCCGGCACAAGTCAAAGCCAGGATTTGTATCTGACTTATTAAAACATTGACATTTTTCAACAAATAAATGATTTTTTCTTATAAATTAATACAAATTTAGAGATAAACACTAAACGTTTTCACCAACTACCTACTTAGGCTAAGTATATTATTTCGGAATCGATGAAGGTTTTGTCAACTCAAATCTTAAATAAATAAAAATAAAACCGTTGTTAAAATAATGTATACTTACACCGTCAACGAGAGGGGCTATAACTGGGGATATTTGCCTCTGGCGTTTTTTAGAGGTCCCAGTTTTTTTAATTCATCGTCATTTTGATTAAAAATGATACACTTAATTTTCTTTTGATAGCCTTTAGTAGCTACTCCATAAGTACAGCAATGCTGTCAATTAAAAATTACTGTTAAGGTGGACTAATAACAGAATATAATATAACTTTGAAAATTTTCCCAAAGAGCCATATGCAGGAGGAGAGTTTGGCGTGGACCCCTCTTTCCCGAGTTCCAAAAAAAAAACTATACGCTATTTATGTTATAAACGTTGACTGAATATTCAGTCAACGGTTTTAGAATACAAACAAATCTGTAAAATTTTTTCGCTGTGTGTACTTGCAAAATTATTTTATCCTTTTGTAAAGCCCCCCCTCTGTAGGTAAATACTGTCTACGGTTAGGTCCTTATTTCTTCGTTTTCCTATTTTAATTTTTGCTTTTTTTTATTTATAAAAATGAAAATGAATGCGAATAGGAGAGGGGAAGTCAAGCGGAAAAAAGTAGTTACAAAATATGAGGGGTTGTCCCCAAAAACCCTTCATTAATAAGCTTCTTTCATATTATACGTATTGTTTTTTATGTTAGTGATTCTGAAGAAACAGCAATAGTTGTTTCTCGTGAGGTACCAAAAATTTTTTCATGAGGCGTGAAATATTTGAAGACAACTTTTGTTGTTGTTTTGTAAGGAAAAATCGAAAGGTACAAAAATTCTGTAGCAATATTAATATTATAATAGGTCTGTTCAAAATGGCAAAAATTACAAGCACTCTTTCAAAACAGGCTGTTTGATTTAGGATGAGGGGGATGCTCCGAATTTATTTATGAGGAGGGTTTTACATAGCTGGTACATACATTGAGAAACCAATTTCTCGAGCGAAGCAAGAAAATAATTGTTTTAAGTGTTTTAGTGTTCTAGAGCAGCAGTTCCCAACCGGTTGTTCGCAAAGGGAGCCTAGGAGCTCCGCAATCAGCTACTGTATTGACAAAGTTTAAATTTTCCATGTGTGTGAATGAATGGATCTGGGCTGTGGGTCCAGCAATTCATGGTCTCTGCGCTAAGGTGTTCGCGAGTAAAAAAGGTTGGAAACTGCAGTACCAGAACATTTATTTATAGCTTTCGTTTTTGTTATTTGGGGATCTTGAGATTCAGCCCCATTGCAGTCTGCGTGGAGGGGATTACTATGAGAAACTGAGCTGTTTTAAGATCTTTTATTACACTCTATTTTTTCGAAATGATGACTTACTTCCTTCTTCCTCTCACCTCCAGAACTGATATATTAGTTCATTGGTACTGTTTCGTCAGTCACTGCAATTTTTTTGGTATTGTTCAGTGAAAAGGGCCATTCAATTTCTCGAAAATACGTCTAACAAAATGTAGACTTTGGTTCAAATTGCATGGATTGTCGGATTTTAACGGATTTGTTTAGTCTATTTGTATATATTGATAAATTGCGAGCGAATAAAAGTTCTATGAAATTTGCATGTTCCAATATTTATTCTATAAAAATACGCATCAAGTTGAGAACTTTCCAGCGAAAAGATTTCGACTGCATACTGAGGTTCTTTCAATATTCCAAAAATCATCATAAAAGATCTTTTGAAATTTCTAAACACTTTATAAGCGAACATGTCTCTACTTTTGTACTTCTGCATAATATAGGCTGCACATACAAGAAGCAAAATAGGCATTTTTGCAGGGCACTTATCTAGCTTTTTTCTCACTATGTAACAAACTGAGTGATAAACTTAAGATCTGGATTGTAATTCTCATAGGTTCGAGAAGCAAACATTTTATTATATCGACACAATTTCATCGAAAATTTCCTTTTTCTCTATGAAATATAATCTCAAAAATGTTGTTAAAAACAAAAGGCAAATAACATTTTTTAATTGTAAAATCAATTCCCCTTACTCTAAAAAATCTAAATTTATGTTTTTAGTATCTTAGTGATATTCTCTTCAAGTAATTCTGGAAAAATTTCCGCTTCAAATTCAAGTCTCCCTCCTCTATTAACATTTTTGAATACCTAAAAGTGAGTGAGACAAATAGGAAAATTTCTAGGCAACTGTAGAGTGAATCAAAGAAATTATAGTATTTCAAGGGAGAAGAAATTATTTTTTGATTTTTGATTTAGAATTAAAAATCAGAAAAGAAAAAGAGAAGCTAGGTCGAATTTCTTCAACCCCATTCCCGATTATCCATAAAATAATGAAACGTTTTAAGAAGTTCAGTATTTCAAAGTGTTAAAACTATTCGATAAATAGAAGCGAACTAGGGCTAAATTGCAGGAAAATTCATCAACAAATTTTGAAATGAAGAGCTGACTAAGGGAATTATTCAAATTTAACCATATCAATTAACAATTTTGTTGTAAGTACATGAATAATAATTATTTTATGAAGAGTGAAGAACAGCATCAGATCTAAAATAAATCGTGCAAGTAGGATAAAATTGAGCAAAAAGTGCTGACAAAAATTAGGTAAATCGAAATTTAAAATGAGTGAGGGCTAATAATGGGCTTTTTTCGGAGAAAATTTTTCCACTAGCATTAACTGAGCATTTTTCATGGCTTACAAGTAAAATGATTCTCAAAATATGATGCTTTTGAGGGAAATTTTCGTCTGATTTTCAAGCAAAAGCTTATGCTTTAATGCTTTTGATCTATAATTGACTCGAAGTTAAAACAATATAATTAGATATACAAGCTTACCTATATAAAGGAATGGGGGTGGGGTCGGTAAGAAAGAAGATGCGATTTCGAAAATCTATGACTTAATTAACTTTTGACAAGCACCTCGAATCGTTCTTAACTTATATAAATGCAAGAAAATCGTTTGGTATTCCAAAACTTTTTCTGGAATTTGATTTTGACCTCATAAAAATATTTCAATATTCCTTTGCTTCAGAAATATTCAACAGATAAAGAAAAATTTGAATTTTTTCTTCAGGATTTCAAACTGCATTTTTTAAATAAGCGAAGTTCTGAATAATATATGCCACTTATTCTGCATTGGTACCTAATTTATGTATATGAATTTTTTTTTCTCGCTTATTACTTATGAAAAAGTTCGAATTTAGGTTGCCTAGATAACCCAACTTATTTCCGAGAAGAAAAACATGCAGTAAAACGTGGACAAAAGTGATGAGTACCCAGTGCGGGGTATGATATTAAGATATTTAGAATATTCGTAAGATGTGAAATAAGGGGGAAAATGTTGAAAAGGAATTAAATGTGATTCACACGGTTGAGTGTTAATAGCACTGTTAATAAATGTTTAAAAATAATCGTCACGGTATTATCATTCGATTTATTATAACGCGTAAATTCGCATATTTTTAGTTCAGTAGGTCAATCAGCATCCACCACCATAATACATAAATTTTTCTTAATGACGACATTGAACACAATATTACCACATTTTTACTTATCCTAAAACAATAAAAAATGTTAAAAAAGCTATTGTTGAGCCGTTTCTTACACGTTTTTTACCCAGTTTGGTTGCAAACGGAGTATTAAAATTGATCTCACAAGAGAGTAAGAGGTAGGGAGAGGATGATTAAAATTTTCCGTTTCCCGACAAAAGAAAATTATCGACACCATTTTCCCGTTTTGACCTAATTTTTTAAATGTATAAGTATATAAAATATATATTATATTGATATTGATATTATGTATAGATACTGACATTCTTAACTTTATGAGACCAAAGGTATCAGACTACTCGAAACCCAGCCTTATTTAAATATTTAGAGACTTGCTGTTTCGAATATTGAGAAGTGCTTACCATTTAAATGTTAGGAACCCTACCGGGTAAGGTAAATTGAATGACAAGGTTATATTATTGAAATTAATTTTGAAATATCGTGGAAAAAAAATTGCACAATAAATTTTTGTAAGGAAATTGAATTTTTTCATATGGAGATGTTAAATAAAGAAATAATTTGATTTTGGAACATATCTTATCTACCGACTTCTGATAAAAATTTTTTCTGGTAATTTTCCACAAAAATTTTCCTGATAATTTCTTACGATCCCTCCAATTATTTTTAGCCTGAAATTCGGCTTGAGACAATATGTTTTCATTTTCTTTTACTCATATCTGAACAACTTAAAAAAAAATTTTTTTTACATGAATTAAAAAAATTATTAAAAAAAAAAACAACACAAAATAAACATATAAATTGGTTAGTAAATGATGGGTCTACAAAAGTCAGTTAGAATTATTGCACATCTTAGCATTATATCGGTAAAAAACAAGCGCGAAATTAAGTTAAATCTGTATAAATTCTAGGATATTCCCAACTAACTTTGTGAGACTCAGACATTCAATTTCCCTGCAGATTTCAAGTTATGTGAACACCATTACACGCTATGAAAATATGGAAAACGTTGCAAGACACGAAGGGATCTTGCAACGTTAAAACAGGTCCTACAAAGTAAGTGTGATTTCCCGAAATGGGTCTGTGTCCTATATTATAATACGAGCAATAATTATATTTATGGATGTATGTGTGTATGTATGTATGTATGTACGTATATAAACGCGTTCTGAAAAAACTAGACCAACAATGTTGTTGAAATGTACAGGAAAGAGGTTTTTTGGTTACAAAAAAACGATTTAAATAGGTCCCAAGTTTGAGAAAATTCGTTGAACAAAAATATGAGCATCTTAGTTTATCCATCAGCTCAGTAAGCGATAACAACGAATGATGAAAAATTTACTGGGCTAAAAGTAATGGATAGGTAAGGTTTTATTAGCGAATTTTCGTAGGTCTGGGCTGCGTATGATCATTACGATTTATGATTAATGAAGTAATGAATTTGTAGTTGCAATCTTTAATTTTATTCTCCAGAATCGAGATATGTTATAAAAATATCTTTATGAAATTCCCCAGCTTGAATTAAATTAACAAAATTTTTTCTAATTTCCACATCCGAGCAAAGCTCGGTGAATCTAGTACCATACCTTGATATACCAAAATAATTTATCTTTCTCTCTATCTATCTATATTAATAAAACTCAATGTAAGTAAGTATATTCGTTAGCTCATAACTTCAGAACCGCTTGGCAGATCAAGATGAAATTTTCCGTATTCATTTGTATTATTTCGAGGCAAGTTTGAAGTCATAGTTGAAATCTCTAGCCTTTCTAGAGTCAAAGTTGTCCATTTTCACGAAAATTCGTTATTATTTAACCTTACAAAACGAAGGAATAGGAATGAAAGAGAATGAAAAAATGCTGCAGGTGATATCTAGTATTTTATATAATTATGTATATGTGTGTATATTCGTATATATAGTATACGAGCATATCATGGATCGCCCGAAGTTTGTGTTCATGGTCTAGTGAAAATTACAAAGCAGATAAGGTCGAAATTTTCTCGAAAGATAGTTGTTATACTTATAGGAGTACATCTAAAAGAAGTTTGGTGTCCATTGATTCAGTAGTTTTGAAGAAAACTGGAAAACAAAAAGTTTCACAATTTTGATAAAATGAAAACATCGATCGGACTGAAATTCTCAAGATATAATTTTTTCCTATGTATGTGTAAGTCCGACGGACGTTTGGTGCTCATTGGTTCAGTAGTTTCCGAGAAAACTGGAAAAGAAAAAATTGTTTCAAAAATGATTTTTCTAAAATTTTGAAAAAACTACCGAACAAATAGGGCCGAAATTTTCACGAAATGTTCATATATAGGACTTGGTTTTATAATAGATCGGTGCCTACTGATTCAGTATTTTTCGAGAAAAATGTAAAATAACAGAAAATTTCTAAAGAAAATAAAGTTGCATGTTATCTTCTCCGTATTTACGTCGGAAGGGGTTATCTTACTTATTTCACTTGAAACTATAGGAAGAAAATATTGACAGATCGATGTGTGTGTTAGATATCGATAACTATATATGTATATAGTTTTTCGTAATTCTTTCACGCATTTGGAATTCAGAATATTTTTTTGAATATTCTAGACGTAAATTGGTAAACTGGGTTCTCTGGCGAAGTACTGCTGCGCAAATTCTTTTTCCCTCAATTCTTCGGATTAATAAATTCTAGAAGAAGAAGAGAAAAAAAAAATAGTTGAAACAGAAAATATTAATTAGCTTGGAAGTTAATAACGCATAGCGCATTAAAACGGTTCATACAGTACCTTTACGGTGTAATCAAAAATGAAATAAAATTCGTCGATTAATTTATTATTAGCAGAAAGACGGGCTGAGAGGTAGAATGAGAAAAGAAAAAAAAGAATGCATGTACATAAAAATAGAAAAGTTACAAAATTAAGCCTGTTGAGCAATAAAGATCAATAATATTAAAACAAGGAATATTTTTTCCTCAGTTTTCTTCTCATCAAATCACGTCAGTAGTTGGTGCTGAGCAGGAATGCGAAACCAAGACTAAGACCAAGACCAAGACCAAGACCAAGACCAAGACCAAGATTCGACCATGCAATGAAAAAATTGTAAAATGTTTGTAATCTTGCTACTTGAATAATCCAGTTTTAACATTCAGACTTTTCTTTTCATATTTTGGAAGGACATGAAAGATAGGTAATGTTAATTTAGTCGTAATTCATCAATATTAGTAAATATTTGGTTAGCAGGATTCAAAAGTTTAAGACTAAGACTAAAATCAAGACCATGGCAATAGACACCATGGTCTTACCCATGATCTTGTTTCAGCTCATCACAATCACTGGACTACTTAATAATAATAGGTAGGTAATTAATTGTTAATGAATTAAATTTTGTTTATGATTAATTATTTTCGAAATACGAACTACAGTTGTAAGAGTTTGATTCTATAAACTTGTTATTGGACAAATGAACTCGTGGACCTAATTTTCAGCTGTGATGTCAGTCATGTGAATGATGATAGATAAAACTTAATTTTTTTTTTTTCATTATTTTCATAATATACAATCCCAGAATTGCAGAAACTCGGAAAAATCTCTCTCACATTTGACATACTGTAGAGTGTAAAGACAAACTCAAAGTAAAAACTTTTTCATTCGCAAGTAAAAAACAAAAAGGTAGAGGGTATTCATGAAAGAAAATTTGACAAAATAACGCCTTTCTCAAAGACTTCAACATCGAGTTTGCTTTTTTTCGCTGAAATTCCGAAGCAAAATAGAAGGTTTCAAAAGTTTTTGAGGGAGAAAAATACATTTTTCAAAGGAGGCAACTGTCCCTTCTCAATCCTTCATTTTATCCAAGGCCACTGATAATAATATACTTTTTTGAAGAAAATTATTATTTACTATTTGCTTCCATGTATTGACTCACTTATTGAATATATTATTCATGCAAAATTGTGCGTATGGACGATCACCGACGATAAAAATAACCAGCTCGTGGTCAAAAATCTAATAACACTTTTCCCCTGTGATACGATGAAATTGATATCATTCAAACTTTATGTAGGTTATCTTAGTCCAAGGCTAAATATTCTCAATAATGTATTAAAAATCATGTTTTAAGAAAGTGAAATTTGTTTATTTTTTTAAACTTAAAAATTTCGCTAAAGGAAAAGTATAAGTATAGAAGAATTTTTATAGAAATTGGCTGTCCTAAACTAGGTACCTATGCTATAATTTCTCTTTAATTGATGGATTCCGTTTTTCCACTTCTTTCAAGAATCTTGAATTTCAAATGAAGTACTTCTACACTTGAATTATACGTTCAGAGTACCTACTTACTAAGTGAAAATCTCTTATTACTCGCGTTCTTTTTCTCCTAAAAAGTACCATCACGTCTCCTTATTTAATTTTTTCTTTTTCTTCGAGAACTCATGCAGTTTTTAGTTTTGTTTTCCTGAAGTTTGGGCATATGGACGCAGCAGCGCTGAGAGAATTTTCTCCTGCAGGAGAGTGTTTCAAATTTCATTCTCCTGATTTTATTTCGAATTTGTTCGCGCCATTGATTTTTATCGTGTATGACTTTTTTTAATGGTTTCTCCACTTTTTTTGAGCCCGAGGGAGGGAGGTTTAACCCCAAAACCCTCATTTAAGTTGCGCCACAGTGTGAACGAAATGAATACTTAAATGAAAACCGTTTGGATTTACCTATGCTTAAATGAGTTGACGTACGATGAAAGAAAACTCACAAAAACCTGATTACTGGGGTCTCACTTTTTAAGTTTTTAGCTTAGTATAAGGTATGGAACCAAAATGAAGATAGGTAAATTCTATTAAATATCGTTAACGCTAGTTAACATCAACAATAAGAATACCTACCTAAATAAAAATAGAATGAATCATTATCAAAATTCGTTTACTTTAGGAAGATAAAATTCTGTCCGCACATCGCGTTAAATTTTTTTACCTATAGGTCCTACTTAATATAATTTACATAATTATGTGCAAGTAATTAAGCATCAGTTAATTTAATGGTTAATCAGTTTTTACGTCACATTTTCTCGTCTTTCATTCATTAATTTAAAAAAAAAAAAAGAAAAAAGGAATAATGTACCTTGTTATTGAGATAAGTATTAGAAAATTTCTTACTGACTGACGAAGTGTACTTTAACGTTTATGTATTTTATCAATTCGAAAATGTTTTAAAGTTTACATTTAAATGACGTACTATATCGTCTAGGTATGGTCACCCGACATGAAAATTTAACAAACTTTTATTATTTCAAACCACAATATTATCAATGGGATTCGTTTAAAATAAAAAAAAAAGTTTCATAATTCTGTTAATATTTTCGACGTTTTAAATTATAAAAAATGATAGAATTTAATGATACACAATAACCTAAAGGTTTTCTCGACTCTCCAACGAATGAGATACCTATCCGTAAGTTATTGGATTGTATTTTAATCGATTACCTTAGTGGCCAGTATATGTTCTTGCGCAATAATAATGCTAAAATTCAGAGGCCTCATTTTAGGAAACTTAATTGTTCATTTCTGAAGAAAAACAAACTTGATTACCCAGATGGAGAATGTGGATGAAGGACATTCGTCTGTCTGGATGAACCCATACAAACACGGGAAAGCACAAGTGAATTTTGTTTTTGTGACTTAAAAAGTTCCCATTATTCTTGCGAAGCAATGTGATAGTAGCTTTACTGAATCAAAATTTAACTAGAAACAGAATGGTGAAAGTTTCAAAGATCGTGTCATCACTCATCAATTTTAAGGAAAATATTATTAAAATTTTGAATGGATATGTCCATCGATCGACTGAAATTAATATTAAAAAAAATTAGGGTTCCGAGAGAAATCAGTACGATAAGAAGAAAAGATTATCTCAGATTTCTGATTGAGATCACATTCACAGAAGCACCTAGCTACATACTTAATTATTTTGTTAGTTCGATCGCTTTTGTTATTTAATAGACTTTATTTTATTAATTTTAATTAAAGTAAAGTAATTAAGACATTAACTGGGAGAGGAAATGTCCAAAACACTTAATGAAAAATTTGGAGACGTAGCTCAAAGGCTAAGAGAGAAAGTTTTTTAGTCCCTGTCTAAGAGTCACCCAAAGTTTGAAAGCTGTCCTCAATTCGAAACAACGTAACTATCTTCAAAAAATATTTATGTGCTATATTTTTTTCAGAAAGAGCCATTTTTGTAGATGCATAAGATGGGGTTGGAACAGTTTCATCTCTGATTCAGCAGACCCTCTCATCACATTTCCAAAGTCAAATCTTCGCTAGAAACCCCTTATTTGACAGAACCATTACTACTATACCTACTTCAATTTGATAACTTTTTGGTACCCCATATTTCAAAAAGGGGGTGCCGCAGAATGGTCTATGAAATTTTGAGAACTCGTTAATATTATTATTAGCAACTTGTCTAAAATTATTTTAGAGGAGTCGATGGGGTCAAAATACACAACTTTTCCTCAGGAGGTTACAAAATTTCACGATAGCTTTAAATCTTCCTCGGTATAAGAAAAAAAAGTCTGCAAAACCGAATCAAAATCTGTTCAGTAAGTATAGTTCTTCAGTGGTATGAGAAGTCGAGAACAACGCTTTTCCCTATTATTGTATTAATGTAGATTGGTGATTGGGCTTCCCCGGCCAAAATTGATGGACCAAATTCCATCTATAAGTCTTAGTCTTGGTGTTAATCTTTGTTTTGGTCCTGCGAAAAGTGAAAATTCACATCAATGTCGGTTTTACTCTTTACTTTTTACTGTGCTCATTTTGTTATGTATGATATCTAATTACCTACATTTCAATTTCGTCCACAAATTACCGCATAATTGTCCTTTTTGAAGGGTTAAAAAATCGACACGTTGAAATTTTTAAATTTTTCACCCAGAAAATTTTGCTTTAAACATCTTTTAAAAAGTTTGCTGGTCCTTAAAAAGTAAGTGACTCGCATCCACTTTTTGGGGTTACAACAGTTCCATACGAGTCTAAAAATGCACGTGACAGTTCCGCGCTGGTAAAAAATTATCCGTGACGCAATTTTGCAAACCCCCTGCATTGTCATAATGATAAGTCATGTAAACTGAAAGATTATTTCCAGAAATTTATGGGGTATAGTTAAAGACTATAAGTAAGGATTGGTATGGTATTGAATTTTAGAAAAATTGGTCTAAAGGTTTTCGAATGGCAGCCAGTACGAAATTTGACACTTACAGGAAATTGGTGGGATTTCTGCGCGGAACTGCTATGCCCAGAAAAATCAAATGGCGCCGAACTGTCTCATATTTTGGGAAATGTTCTACAGTCCATTTTTTGAGTAGGTTTTCTTTAGAAAATCTACTCATTATGTTTGTTACGGTATTAGCCTCAAGGGTTAGGGGTGGATACGTTTTTCGTTTCATGACCTCAGGAAAATTTTGGCACCAATAACTCAAATTCATATTTACTGTATATATATATGTAAGCTCTTTAGAAAATAATGAAGAATCATGTAGACACATCTTTCATCTTTCCATACTTAAAATCCATCAATAGATGAATATAATACAAATCTAATATATATATGAGAGATCTCTGCAACTCACTATATCAGCGAGTGCGAAACACAGACAGAAACTGTGGTTATTTTAAGAATGTGAATACATATTCTTACATATATATATATGCTATATATATAGATGTAAGTCAATTTCTTGTTTACATGGTGCAGGTCGCAATTTTCGTTTGATAATCCCAAAATTTGGTACAAATATTTGTACTAAGCTAAGGACCGAACTTATTGATTTTCATGCGGATCGGCTGGACAGTACTTCCAGTACCACTATTTTGTTTCTTATTTTGACTATAAAAAAATAAATTTTGCACCAATAGCTACGAAATTCAGAGTAAATATTTAATTTAATTCACTGTAGTAGCTACTAATATTGACGTGGATCGACCGGACGGTACTTTAGGTACCGGTATTTTTGTTTTTATATTGGTCATAAAATGCGGTATTTTTGAACCATATGTACGAAATTTAACACAAATATTCATTATAATTTATTATATTATGCTATTAATTTTGGTGCGAATCAACTGGACGGTATTTCTGGTAAAGCTTTTTTTCCTCTCTTTTTTACTAATTTACATAAACTTTTCTTTTTACAAAAATAAATCACATGTGTTCATGTTTTATTTTTTTTTACTTCATAACTTTATTATATTTCTTTGCTTTTATTTGAAATTATATGATTTTTTATCATACTTTTATCATCATAATTAATTTTTTGTTTCAAGCAATAATGTTTTTAAATTTGACATTGTCTAATATTTTGACAGCTGCTAACAAATTTCATACAATCGTGACATACCATTAATGCATGTAAACTTACAAACAATTAATGTGACCATTAAAATTCATAATTCTTTTTCTCGTAAACCTACTTTTTTTAAGCAAGCTTGCTGCGCTACAGTTTTTTGGTTTAATTTAGTACCTTGAAATTTTCTGTTTTCAATAATAACCCCTTAATTAATATTCAACTCGGGTGACATCATACAAAAGAATTATAACCACTTAGAACTGAGTTAGTTTTCTTTAAAATCTCAAAATCAATTTGAACACAGATGTTCAATTAATTATCTTCATGTAAAATACCTGAACCACAAATTTCGAGTTCTATTCAACCAAAAATGTTACGATTCATTATTATCGATGATTGATAATATTTTTTCATTCAAATATATTATTATGGTAAGCGTTTTTTTCATTGATCCATAAAAACAACGCTCGATTTAACTTTAAAAATTTATTTTTCGTACAAATTAAAATCACATTTTTGTTTATAATTTTTACAGTCAGTGAAATCACGAGTAAATATTCAGAATGATGTACAATAAAATTATGAAACTTAACATGTATTCCATGAACAGAGAAAAACTAAATAGGTAATTGATACCTAATAAATTAATACATTATATCGATACGAAGAAAGAGCGAGAGGAAGAATTGAAGAAGAAAGTAGTATTATATGAAGTACTATATAAACTTTTTACTGTTTTCGTTTCCTGAAATAAAAATTCGATTAATGAGTAGACTACCAGTAGGATGTCGTGTATGTATAATAACTGAAAGGTGGTGGAGAAAAAAAAAATATTTTATAAGATTCAGTTCAATCACAGTTTAGGTTATAAAATACATCTACCCTTGTGTCATGTGTAGGAGTAACATAAGACCGCATAATAGGTATAAGTAGGTTAGGTACCTACTCAAACTCTTTAATAACACGTATAATATAAATTCTTCATATAAACGTGCTATTTATTCAAAATTAAGTTGTTTTAAAAAAAGAAATATAAATCGATTTAGCCGTTTTATATTTCTTCTTGCCTCCAAATGTGAGTTTATCTTATTTTTATCAATTCCTATAATTAGATGAGTTAATTTTTCTTCTTTCTTATGATGTATTTCAGTTTTTTGGTAACTATGAAAGAAGAAAAAAAAGGAAGTTATTCTGTATCAACTTCTTATTTTAATTTCTTTATCAAAATTGTAATGAACCAGATTGTAATTTTGTGGCCAAGTTAATCTCTTCGTGCTTAGAGATTTTTTTTTCTTTCTTTCTTTCAAATCGCTTATCCATATCAGTTTTCTTAATTGCATTTTTAAATTCGATGTAATCTGTTGAAATTTGGCTAACCAGATATTAAAAATTAGTTATATGACGCATCGCCAAATTGAAGAAGTATGTTGGAATGATTCTTTTTTTTTCTCGATTAATGCGAAAATGATAAGCAATAAAGTCTGTTTTAAATGTAACATAACCAACAATTTAAGCAATTGGTTTCTGCTTCTTTAGGATTCAAAGAGCGTCTACTAGTTTGAAATAATTTTTGTACCAAGTTCTGGAATAAATAAATTTTTAAAAGATACGCTTTTTTTATTTTTTGGCTTCAGCTTCATGCGAAATAACCATTTTGTTGCGGAAGGTTGGTTGCAGTATTGGTATATTTTGAAATTGCAGTAGCGAGTAGAATAAAAGTTTATAATAACTGTGGCGGCGACCACACTACATCAGCTAATTACCGTTTCTCCCTCGGACACCGTCACCCGGCATTGTGGCCAAGTGTATACGGTACTGGCTTTTGGTGGCGGTGAACGAGGGGGATTTTAGGTGTTTGGCCGGTACGGGTTCAAATCCCCGTGCCGCCTGAACACCTAAAGTGGTGACCCCAACGTGATCCGTGCGATGGTAATGCACGCCATCTCTTGGACACGTACAAAAACCGGTAGTTGTGGTGGTACGTCACACCACCAATGCCAGTATGTGACGGCGCTGTAGGGTGTGCGCCACAGTGCGGTGATGAGGGCGGGCATCACCACGCGATGGCATACATCCCTACCTGCAAGGCGCCTCCGTACTGGTTGTCGTATCACGCTCCACTATACTGGGGGGGGGGATTGGTGTGGCGGCAACCACACTACATCGGCTAATTACCGTTTCTTCCTCGGACACCGTCACCCTGGCATTGTGGCCGAGTGTATACGGTGCTGGCTTTTGGTGGCGGTGAATGAGGGGGATTTTAGGTGTTCAGCCGGTACGGGTTCAAATCCCGTACCGCCTGAACACCTAAAATAACAAAACAGAAATACAAGAAAAAAAAAAACAACTGATAAAAACGGACATAAGTGTATGTGTGCGTGTGTCGCAACACGTGAAAGCAGCGCTGAAGTTGGTCATCCGGTGTACTTCAACATGTTGAGTGAGTAGAATAAAAGCGTATAAAAACGGGTAAACTCTTGAAGTATTTTTGAGTGGAGTTGGATGCAGTAAAACGTTGATTTAACATTAAGATTTATACGGATTTTTTGTGAAATTTTGGGTGAAAATTTTGGGTAAATTTGACATGAAAAATACTCTAAAGGATTGATATAATTTTTTCGCTAAAGCAACTTGGATAAGACTAAAATCATATTCTGCGTATTCTTAGGGCATTTAAATGTTGAAAAATCGTTGGTAGCTGTAGCAATGGTTTGAAGAAGCGAAACGTTATTGAAATATTTTATAAGTTTATTGCAGATTAAAAAAAAAATACCGTCCTGGTAGATCTTTAGTACCTATTTCTATAACATAGGCACTGTAATGCCATGAAATAACCAACAGTAAATTTTTAAGAAGAAAAAAAATCATTTTTCAAAATTCAAAACCATTTTTTTTTCTTATTAAACTTTCCAACTTATAGTTTCAGTCTTATTTTACCCAGTTAAAAAAAAAAAAAAGGTCCAAGATAATATAAAATTAAAAATACCTACGCTAAAAACGAATTTTTAAAAGATAAGATTTTATTTTATTTTTTTTGACATTTGCTTCATGTGAAATAAATATTATTTCGTTGCGGAAGATTGGCTGCAGTACTGGTATATTTTAAAAATTACAGTAGTGAGTAGAATAAAAAGCTTATAAAATGGAGGCACTTAATGGTAGAATTCACAGTTTCACAGTTTCACAGTTCATTCACTATGATGGTTATAACTGATAATGTTTGAGTAATTTTCATGAAATCAGAATTTAATTTACCAAAAATTTGTGTATTAACAAATGAAATGGTAACATGATAATACGAAAAAATGTTTTTAAATTGCGCCGACTTCAGTAATTCCAGTCCTTAGACCTAAGTACCTACATCTTGCTGGAGAAATTTTAGAATGATTATTATTCTCGTTTTCAGCGCATTTTTTATTGTTCTTTTTTAAAGTCGTTTCAGTTTTCTGAGAAAAATTATTTAATTTAGCATAGGTAATGGTTTTTCGTTTCATTTTAATTCCAATACATTTTACTAAAGAAATTTTAAAAGAATTATTTTTCTCTTTTTAAAAAATTTTTATTAGTTTTTTGTTTTTTGAAGTTGGTTAGATTTTTGTTGAAAATTGTTTTTTCGATGACTTCTAAATTCTATTTACTTACAGTTAGTGACAATATTACTTTAAAACTAACAGTTTTTTATTTAAATATAACTTCAAAACCACCTCATTGATTCTAAAAAAAATTTAATGGGATCACCAAGATCATCTTCTATCATTCACAAAAAAGTTCATTAAAATCGGTGCCCAAGTTGAGAAGTTATGCTGGAATAAACATAAAAAGAAAATCGTATAATGTATGGATAGACAACCTCCTCTTTTTTCTTGAAGTTGGTTAAAAATCATGAAAATTGTTTTTTAATCATATACCTACCTACCAATCAATATAATATGCAGCCTGGTAGAGCTGTAGGTACCTAGTTTCAAATTTTCCGACACATTCTTTCGAGTTTCTGGACAAAAACTTGGTTAGCTAAGATACGGTACGAATTATAATACATTTTATGAAACATTTTCCTCTTCTTGGAAACCATTTGAACAAAAAAAATTATATTTTCCCGAAATTGTTATATTTAATTTGTATGTGAATACTTTCATTTTTTTTTTTGAAAACTTTGTAAAACACATTTATGATTTACTTAAGTTATCAATCAAAAGTAAGTAGAGTTAAAATTAAGTTGAACATTTAAAAAAATTTACAAAAGAAAACTTTACTCAGAAATAAATAACCTTTAATTGATTTCATAGGAATTATTTTGAATTTCTAATAATACTTAGTTTTTATGAATTTTACCTGTAATTTTAAATTTTGAAGGGATCTCTGAATAGAATGTAACTTAGGAATTAAATAACAACTTATAGGTCTACAAGTAAATTTTATTTTCAATAGGTACCTGCTTCATTTTGAATATACAAGATAAAAATTTTGTTATCATGTAGGTAAATAATTTGAAAAAATTTCTAATAGGGATGGTGCCCTTACTTGCTTTCTTTAATTCCAGTGACAGAAGTTCTGAATAATTTTTTATAGCGATGGAAAAATGTGGAAATTAAAAAATGAAGTATTCTCCCCATAATGAAGCCTATTAATATTTTTCAAATGATAATTAAAGTTATGAATGTGCCACGTGTCAGCCATAAATTACACCCACATAGCAAAATTATCTTCTCTAAAATATTTACTTATCATATTATCCATTCGTAAAAAACAAGTCTTATTTGAGTGAAACTTTATCGGTCTTCTAAGAATTATTATACTTGTGCATCAACGAACAACTTCTACTCGACATCCATCTTCGAACTGATAACAGAACATTTTGTGATTAGGTGCTTAACTGCTGGTAACTCGAAGAATAATCAACTTATAATTCGAATTATGATAAATTTAGAAGTTGAATTAATTTTACATGCTTAAATAATATTTAATACAACAAATTTTCGTTTCAGTTCGCATGAATTTTTATAGCTACCTCTTTGACTGAGTACAATGGCGTATTGCTTTAAAGGCTTAGAAAATATTTTTGGAAATTCTCGCTCGCAATCGTACGGTAGGGTAAAAAAAAACAGTAAACGAAAGTGCTAACAGGGAGTGAAATTATTGAGTAAGTATTAAAAAAAAATATATATAACTTTTAGGACATTATTTTAATATGATAGTATTGCGGGTGATTCTCTCTATTTATTACAATACAATTAAAATATACGTGCTGGGTTTGTATTATTTTCCAAAAAAATCAATTCGGTGTGACACTGTCAACAACAAGTTGCGAATAGTGCGTTTTATTTGCAACTAATGGTGCGAAATATCGATATTTAATCCAAAATATCGTCATTTATCGGCTAGATTAGGGATTAATTTAGTCAAATATCAATATTTTCCTGTATTTTTACATATCGTTACCTAAAATATCAATATTTTTTCTCTTATGTCGTCTTGGTGTTTGTATTAAGGCTGTTTTAGTTTCCATGAATGCGTTGAAAGTGTTACTCGGGGGTGACACCATTCTACTCCTACTCGAGAGGAAGTATGAGCTTGTGTCAGGTTGGTGTCGTCATATTTACAATTTCCAAAAGTAAAAAAACATTGTAGGTGAACTTCATTGTGCCTTTGTTTTGGCAGATTGATTTTCAAACTTTTTCAGACACCTTGACTAACACGAAGCTTAGTTTCAAGACATCACAACAAACCAAGCTAGTGTTTGGCATCGACAAGGTGTTAACCTTTTTGTGGCAAATAAAAAAAATACTTTTTTGTATTTTTATTTGAAACAATCAAATGCGAATACTCAATTTGGTTTTTTTTTTATTTACCAACTGACCATTCTTATGCAGAGGCGAATCCAGTGGAGTGGGTGGCTGATCCCCCTCCCATCAAAAAACCTGGTGAAGCTTTTTTAGAAAAAATGGTCCCTCCCACTACCTTTTTCCATTAATGTTACAATCCGATTCATTTTTATTCATTTTCTATTTAACAGCTGAGGGGTCCCAATTTTTTCCCAAGTGATTTGATGAACCTCGTCCGAATTAACAGATTAAATTCTCTACAATATTTTTATCTTCACAATTTTGTTTTCAACTAAATAAGTGTATATATACTATCTCAAAATGAGGTTAAAAGTAGGGTTGAAATTGAATTAATAGTTTACAAACGGTTTTACTGCTGCAATATGTTCGCGGTGGGCTTTTAATAGGTTTGTTCGGGGTGAAAAATTGTATTGGTGAATAATTATGGTCTATTCTACTGAAATTAAAATGATTAAATTGAGTAAACTATAAAGATTGTTTATTTAGTAGAATAGCTCTTTGATTTTATAGAATCAGTGTAGAATTCTTCACTCCGAACAAACCTATTAAGTGAAAAAATGTTCTACCGCCGAAAACTGTTATTTTACCAAGGAAGCTACAACGAATGACTTATTTTAGTTTCTTCGATTTTCCTGAATAGATAAGTTACCTAACTGATAGTTTACCATTACAATAGAAGTACTTTAGTACATAGTTGATGTGCTTACTTGTATTAAATTTAAAACATAAAAATTTCCGTACATTGTTTTCATAACAATCATAAGAGCCTAGATTCAGGGTTTTAAATATGTGTATTTTTTTTTCTCTTTCAAATTCGTTACAATTTGCATTATTTTCTCATTGGGAAGCTGAAAATGAACAGATGGGTGAAGTTAGCATACGGATATTTTCCATTAGTATGTAGTCTACCAATACAGCTGCAACATCATATTTCAAGCCTGTACATACACGTTGTCTCAAACAATTGAAATAAGCTACCAAATAATTCCTTCAAAAATTGTAACTTTTTCATTATTTTTCCGAGTTATTTCAGTATATTCTTCAATATAGTTGGAAAGTAATCGGGTATTTAATTCGATAAATTTAGGACGGAATCGGGATACACCGCCCACAATGTCAAAAATGAGCGGAAAGGTATCGGCTTCTTTGGGAAGAAATCGAGATGTCCCCCCAGCCGAAAAAAAACAGAAAAATGATTCCACGTATTTTCGTTAGAGAAAAAAAATGATATGACCTTAAGTCTTTTCAGAAATTTTATTCTAGTTGCGCTACCGTTCTTGTATTAAGCTACTTTTACACCAAACGAGCATTCGCTATTCGTTCGATCTTTTCCTACATTCACAAGGTTACAGGATGTTCGTGGCTGTTCGTTTGAATAACGAATATGTTCGTTCTCATTGATTTGTTTGATGGTCGTTTACACGAAACTAGCAGAAAAAAAAAAAAAAAAAACGTTCGTTGTTCGTTTGTTCGTTTAGTGTAAACGCGGCTTTAGAGAACAATGATTGGATGTGCGTCAAATTTCTCATGAGGAGATAGAACAGATACTCAAACGAAAAGGTATGTTAAAATTAATTTAAAAAAATATAATTCTGTCCAAATTACTCATTTAATTTCGTGTTTTTCTCAAAATTAGTTCACCGACCAAAAGAACCTTTTTTTTTCTTGATGGTGTCATAAGTGATGATAGGTATATATTCATGAACTAAGAACATCTCTCGTTTTCTCTGTCGGTCAAGATCCAGTGAAGTTAATTATCCCTCTAGCACTTTGTTGGTTATACGTAGGTACTTGCCTTTGTGAATACGCCATTGAGTGAGTGCCATAAAAGTACGAATAACGAAAAACAACAAAAACAAAAAAGAAAACGATATAAAAAAAAAACGAAAAAAGAAGAAAAAAAACTAAATTTACAAAATATTTACACACCTACCTATCTCGTATACAAAAGGAAAAAAAAAAAACAAAAAAACAAAACAAAACAAAAAAAAAACAAAAATACTATTATCGCTATTGCTGCGGCCATGCGTTTTGATGATACGGCGACGGAGTGTGTCCCAAATACATATAATAATTACAGTTGGCACTGTCGCAGGTACTTTGCATTTGATGGTGGTTAAAGGTAGATGGTACGGGTGGGACGACGTTATGGTGTTGGGAACTGCTCAGTATATCGGTCACCGAATGTGAACTTGGCCAACAGCCGTTGCCCAGCTTGGGTGCCGGATTCAGTATCGCATCCGGGCAAATGATTTTCGAGCACACGTTGGCCGTTGGCGGCGGAGGTGGTGTGGTATGCGCGCTCGCGTACGGATACGGCGGACATATCGAATTGTAAATATGCTGTATGGGCGGCGAAACCGTACTTCTTACCTTATTTCTCAGTATTCTGCTTATGGAACTGACCGACGGCACGTTAAACTTGTCGCAAATGCCGTCCGACAGCAATCGTTCGCGTATCTCCCACGCAAAGATGCCCGGATCTTTGTGCTTGAGCTTCTTGATGTAGGAGACGACTTTGGGCGTGGTGACGCGCGGCTTACTGCCGCCGATGGCACCCGGCAATATGGAACCGGTTTCGTGGTACCGGGCCAGAATTTTGGAAACGCAACCGTGCGACACGCGCAGTTTGCGCGAAATGTCGCACGGTCTGATGCCCAGGTGCGCCAACTCTACGATTTGCGAGCGTACGGCGTTCGGCAGCGGTCTGCCATTGACGAACACGCCGCCCAGTTGGTTCACCTCACCGTATTGCTGACTTGGTAAGTCGGCACCTGTAATCAAGAAACGAAGGCGACACGACATTAGTCGTCTTCCGTGTTGAAAGAAAAAAATGGCCAAGGAACGTTATTAGTTCCCTATTCCGTAGGGCTGGCCACATTATGTCGCGTATTTCTTAACTTCTAAATTAGGCGAAACTTGGTGGGGCCCGTTGAAAATGTGAAAACTATTTTCAGGTCGTTTAGCGCCGCAACGATATGTACCTATATTTTTGATCAAACAAATATTCAGATCACGGCCTTACGGTAGGAGACAGTGGCGGTTCTACAAATGGGTTGGGGTGGGTCTGACCTTCGCAAAAAAATCATCGACCCACTCGAGAAAAGTTGTCGAAAATACGGAAATTGATAGAAGTGACCTGAAAATATGGTTCTTCAGCTGACAAAAAAAAATATTACATAGAACCTAGTTTTTTTTTTGTCAGTGTAGGTCCTAGTGTTCGTAATCCTGAATTGAGAACAAATACTTCGTACTTACAGTATTGAAAATTTTTAATAAATTGGTACGCAATAACAGTACTCAAAATATTCCTCCTCAAATGGTGGGTGTAATTGTGATTTTTGTTTTTGTTATTATTTTTTATTTAATGTTGTCCTGCGGTCCCCATTGGTCTATCCCCAAAAAAACTAGAACCGCAACTGGGGGGAGATTGTCAAGTTCTCATTATGTGATAATTTAATAATGCCAGGTTGCTTCATTTGTACTTTTGCCTATTACTTCATTTTACTTGAAAACATGGAAGGAAAGATATACGTTGCAGGCAGACGTACAAAGCAGGGGTATGTGGTACACTTCCTTCCTGTCTTGGAGATGATGCAATAAGTTCCTTTAAGAAGGGAATTTAAGCTCAATTCTCAGTTCTCTAATGCCTAATATGTAAGTATTCTGTAAAGTTGGGAAATTTTAAATTTTAGAGAATTTATCAAGGGAAACAGCATAAACCAAACACAGTGGTTCCCTTTCCTAAAATTTTTATGTATTAGATCATAGAGAATAAATCAAAGAGAATAAACAGTCCGTTAGTATTGAATACCGCATCCTGGGCAATTTTAACTGTAATTAGCACTCGTTCATCTGAGTAATTATTCTATTTTTGATGTGTTTTTATTATATGGTTAAAATTTAGTTTGACGGCTCCTCAAGACTTCAAACCTTAAAAAAAAGAAAAAAGAAATAGGATAAAAAAGGTGATATTTGTTATCTGTTATCATTCATCTATAAATATCACCAGTAGCGTAGCATCAGAGAAAACAAGGAAGACATTTTCTACCAAAATAAATGCGATACTTACAACTACAAAAACAAAAAAGAAAGAAAAAATAAATGATTAGGAAAAAAACAATGAAGAGTAAACCCAGCAGGGGTGTGTTCAGAATAAATTCCTAGGTAGGTATCAACTTAGTAAACAAGAGTGCACCCAATCTGTTTAGAATAATGCGGTTGTTTACCTGGTTGAAGTCCTTATTGCGTTCAGAATAAACACACTTCCTTCATCCCCACTCTTGAGATGGTTAATTATTACCTAAAAAATTGTTTACCAATTCGAACGAGTTGATTGGAGGACTTGACTGATATCACGACATGAATGGATCAGATCACACTTGTCGCACAAGTTATCCTTCACCATTTAGAATATAAATGACAACCTAAAGGTAACCAAGTGAATTATCGAAGAAGTGATATTCAACCATTTTTTTAAAATTTTGAATGCCCTCTAAGTGTTTTCTATGCCGTGGTACTCTTTTAATATTGACTCCAAAACACGCACTCTTATTGAAGTCTACCTGATCTACAAGCAGTAAAATTTTATAGGTAGACATTTTTAAAACTATGTCCAATAAGAATCAACTTCATGGGTAAAAAATCTAGAATACGCATATTTTGTTTTGTCCCTGTTTGTAAAGGTCAGGGTAGAGAGCATTAACTGTCCTGGGAAAACTATACATAATTTTTAGTAATTTCATTATTTTGTCACATTTGTCAATTTAAATTCAGTAGATATATTATTCTAATGGTAAATTCATATAATTTATTTTATGTAATTAAAATAGTCCATAATTATTAAAAACAATTTTGTGTTTTGACACTGCTCATTGAAATAACGTATAAATGCAAAGAAAAAAATCGAAATTAGACGGAAAATGGCGTAGGTAAGCGTTTACTCATCAATTAGAGATTTTTTGGTCTGGATAGACAATTTGAAAATGTTTCCATACATGGTGAATTATTTGTTTTCTATAATTGCTGTATACATTGTACTAATATCAAATCTAAAAAAAAAATTTAACTGTCTTCCCAACCAAAATTTTCACGCTACGCCACTGAATATCATCAAAACAATTCGAAAATTCGCTTAGTATTCTTGATGATTTTGAAAAATTTTAGGCCACCGTGAGCTGTTTTTCAAAAAGTTGGATTTATAAATTAAATGTTATTGATCTAAATGATTTTGAATTTTTGATTTTGTGATGATCTAAGTAGATTATCGGTAGATGTCTTTTGAGGTATAAAATTACAGAGGAACGTTAATTAAAGTTAACAGGGTCGATTTCAAGTTGATTGATACTTTTCCTGATTTTTTACGAATTTTCAAAGAGAATGTTAACTGTGGTTAACTTACACTGCCAATTAATGGGTTATTCAAAGTCATTAACTGCAGCCTAGTTTAATATGACGAAAAGGTGTAGAACTTGAGTTTTCGTTTCACACGTTTTCTTAAAATAGAGTTCTAGATTCAACCCTAGTTCGTAAGGTTATAATATTGATCATAATATCAATATTATACTCATTGAGGCTGCATGACTCTCGAAAAGAATTCATATCTAGGTACTTCGGTTACTCTCATACTCGAACTTCATTTATGATAATTACCTATTTTCTTATGTAGGCTCTCTGGTACTTCCTAGTTTAGTAGTAAATTAGTATTGACCTTTGGCTGCAATTGTGCAATTTCTAAATGCTAAAAAAAATAAAAAAAGAAGTCTATTGATATGGAAAGAAAAAAAATATTGGTTTTGTAATTCAAAGTAGATATGTTAATACGAAAAATATTTGCAATCTTTTCTAAGAATTTGTGATAGGTACTGGTATTTGTGAGCAAATGAACAGCAATAATTATTATTATCTGACCTTTTTTCAGCAATGGCTACTTACCCGGATTACATTTTTCTTATTGGTCAAAAAAAAAATTAGGTTGTGAAATACAAATTTTTCATTTTTCACATGTAAATCTTCACTTGAAGTTTTCGAAATAATTAGGTACCTACCGTACCTGTGATTTTTATTGAGAAATTGGTAATTTTCGCATTCGATCACGTGGGGATTATTTAACAGAAAAATATTCATTGTTTTTTTCGAGAAAAGAGAAGTTTTGAGTATTCATCTTTCATCGGTTTAAAGAGACATTTCAGTATAAAAGTATCCACTTTCATTGATTTTTTTTGTAAAATCGTAAACATCGTTCGTACATAAAATTGTAGAACATCAATGTCTAATTTCTTAGTGTAGAACACAAATGGTTTAATGAACAACATATGAGCATCTGATGTAGAAGAAAATGAAAAGAACAAAAAATGAAAAAGTTCTACTCGATATGGAAGACAGTTCAGAACTTTTTGTGACCACTTTTTAAAAACCGGCTGTTTAATTTGAAAAAGTATAGATTTTTTATCTGGGAAGTCTGAAAAGCGTATATTAGGGAGGATCCTGAGGGTTTGAACCCCTTAGCTCCGAAAAAAAGTTTGACTAAAAAAAATAATGTGGATGCTTGTTGATGGAGATGATATAGTTAGAGTGAGGGGTTCGGAAGGGAAGATCGTGAAGATGTGGACCCCTTCTCCTACAATCGACTTGTATTCGCTCTTGGAAAGGCTGTTCAATTTTATTGGGTAGAACGATAGAAAAAAATAATTTTTTTTCGAAAAAATGTTGAATTTTCTGACCTAACTCTGTGTGCAAGTTCCGATGAAAAGTTCTTTTCTATAGGTATGATTATGTTTTGTATCATATCGATACTTACTTCGTATGTCTTTACTTACTTCGTATGTCTTATTATTTCCTTCATAACAAATTAATTGTTCTTTTAATAAGTAGTTCTATTTAGGATACCTATCATTGTTTTGAGTCTTTTCCCTTCAAAAAACTGACACTAATCGAACCAGAATTGTAAGACAAAACAAAGAACTAACTTTGATCAAAATTTGTTCGGAACCAAAATATCAAATATTGCGAGCTGTTGTAACATTGCCATGAATAAAGACGTCTGAAAAGGTTGTAAAACAGTAAGTAAACTTAGTTGTAGACAGAGTGGATCCATCACAAAATCTGACAAACTTTCTTAGTCATGTATGTAAATATTTCTGAGCTTAGGCAGCCTATAAAGTACCCATATTCAACACAATTGAAACGTACATAATAATTTCATTTTCTATAATGAAACACAATTTTCGATACTTACCTACACTTTATTAAAAAAATAAAATAAAATAAAAACAAAAATAAAAATAAAAAACTAACGTACCTACGTTCAAATGTGATTTGTACGATTTAAATGAGGTGTGAGTAATTTTGGCAATAATTTTTAATTTTTTTTCCTTTTACTTTTTTTATTTTTCATCATTCCATTTTTCTTTTTAGTAAGACAGTTCTATGTTGTGGCAGTTTCTTTGATGGTGACTAGGTACGACGTATCGTATGAAATATAAATACCTACATGAGTAAAGACAGTTGACGACATCTGGACTGCTAATATATGGTGAAAGTTTGTTGGAACAAGTACGTAAGGCTGAATCGGAATATTGTATAGGCGGGTTTTTTCTCGGCAGTGTATAAAAAAAAACCAAGTTGATTTTTTTTTTTTTGACTAATTTGAAAGATTATTGCACTGACTACCCTTAGTGTTGACAAAATAATAAAAAATTATAATTTTTTTCCCGGTTTACTTTTAACAAAATAAAACGTACGCTTTTTGTGTTAATTGCATGATTAATTACGAAGGGTTGAACCAAAAAAATTTATTTAGTTACCCAGATAGTATGGCGCCGTTAAATAATAAGTTGTTTGCATTATTAACTAGGTAGGTAGTAGGTACATAACAAATATTCACAGCGTACAGCCGTACAAAATTTTATTATTTGTTTTTATATAAACGGTTGTTTATTATAAGGATCAGTCTAATGTTAATCTGACGGCCTTTGCTGTTAAAAAAAAATTTTTTAATTTTGTATCGGGTCACATAATTAGGTAGGTACTTTATACCGACTAGAGGAAATTGGATTCCTCACGAAATTAAAAAAAAAATAAAATTATTACAGTTGTCTTTTTTTCTTACTTATAGAAGGACGATTATCACCTTTGGATTGTAAAAGTCAAAAAACTCAAGGCTATGGGCCTAACTACTGCTTTTTATTTTGACTTGCTATAAATTTTTTTTATTCATACGTTTGTATAAGCAGCCTATAATTTGGACTATTTCAATGAACATAACGATTGATAATGAAAATTTATAGTTAAATAATAGTGAGAATAATGCTCAGTGAACTATAATAATTTAAAGATGCCTGAAACTTCTCAGTTTTATTTTACCTGCACTATTTTTCAAAATTAATCACTGTAGGGACTCACTGGTATGAGGTAAAGGGGCTCAGATCCCTCGACGACAGTCGCCGCCCCAAAAGGCAGGCAAATAATCGTCCTTGTGATGTTAAACACACAAAACTCGTTCAATCGTAATTACCTATATGTACTTGCAGGTAATGTATGAGTACCAAATCATGACACAATAAGATGATGTCACAATTCGTACACAAACCGGCCAGCCATCTCTTATCTCGATAGGGGATGATGCGACCTGGCCATTCTCACCAACGTACGTATTCTCTTACGTATGTGTGTTTGTGTGCGTGTAAATAAGCTGTATATAAACTACCCGAATCGGCTTTAAAATCGCCAGTGTTTGGTCTGTTTCCGGCTTACCCGTACTTGTGTACGAAGTGGCTGAACATGCTTAAATTCTGTTGAATTTCCTTCTGGTGAGAATATCTCTCAAGACAAGGTATTCTACAATCACCAAAAAAGAAGAAATTTATGGAACACAGAAATTAAAAAATAAATGAAAATCTTCTTGGACTAGGAAGATTTTGAGTTTCAATTGATGAATTGAAATAAATTGTAACGGTTTCAATTTCATTGCTGAATATTTGTATTCTGGTTTGACAAAAAATGTAGTTTCTACGTATAAAAGTCAGCATGCTGATTTCCTGAAGTTCACCTTGTTCAACAAATTTTATGATATTTTATTCAAAAATAATCGAGAAAATAGATACTTCACATATCAAATGTTTGGAATAATTGGAGATGCACAAAACAAAAACTATGGTACTCTTTCGTTAGGTTAGACAAAAATGAACTAACTCAATATTACCATAAAATAAAAAGAAACATATTTTTTCATTCCAAAATAGTATTTTATTCCGTCAATTTAATTGGGTGGGGTGTCAGTTATTAAATTTTCGTTACGCGTTTTCCCTATAACACCCTTCGCTATAGCACTGATCAAATATTATTAAAAAACCAAAATTAACTCCAAACTTAGCCTACCTTCGAATATCAGCATCCACTTAGTCCATATTTTGCCTTATGTTGAAAATAAATTTATTTCTTTTTCCTCGATTATATTATTTATATAACTGAGACAACTTCAACCTTAAATAAATTCACCTTTAGCAATAGTCTTCTAGCAGCTTGTGCCAGATGAATTATTATGTAGTATAGTTATATTAATTATATGTATATAGGTAATATATAAAAAACAACGACAAAAAAATCAATACCTAATACTTTGAAAATAAGCCTAAAATCGGTATTTGTGATACAAGTGCGTAAAGAAGTTGGTTTTGTCACTAATAGCAGTTACCTACTTCGCACGAGTATCACACTATTGTTTGCGTGAATCTTCCAAGAAAAAGGTTCCACTAAGAAAAAACAATATAAAACCCAACAAATTTTCCATTAATTTTCGTTCATTTTCGAGTAGCTAAGGATGAATATAAAATTTGATGGAATACAGATTTAAGTAAATTTTCTCTTCATTCCAGCAAATCAATTCTGGCTTCTTAGCTTAAGTAGCGGTTAAGGAATTATTGTCTGAAAAAAAAGAGGTTTCTAGATGTAAAAAAACGGCAAATTTTCTGTCAGTTTGTGTTTTTTTCATTCATATTTTCATGCAGTTAAAGATGATTAAAAAATCACATGAAAAGCAGATTCGATAAAAAAATTTTTTCTTTCCGAAAATGAAAACCTCAACTCTTCAACTTAAATAGCAGATGAAGAATCGTTGAATGAATGAGGAGAGGTTAATTCTAGATTCCAAAAGCTGGCCAAATTTACATTAATTTACGTTTTTTTCGTTTGTTTATTTTCAAACAACTAAAGATAATTAAACAATTACACGGAAATTTTGTAAATTCTATTTTCTTTCCAGCAACACCAATTCCAGCTCTCTAGCTTAAGTAGAGGCTGAAGAACCATTATGTGAAATAAGAGATGTTTGTTTCAAAGTTGAAATAGCTATGTTCTTTTTGCATCTTGGTGAGGAAAGTTGTGACAACGTCACAACGTTATTTTTTGCACTATTGTTTTGATGATGTCAGAGAAGCTGTTCTTCTTGCAGGTGCTGTGAGAAAGCTGTGTATTATTGTTACAGTTTTCTATACCTACTCGAAAGGTGTGAAAAGTTGTGAAACAGTGAGAGTTGTAGCGTTTGCATAATTTATCTTGTGTTTTTAGGTACTTAGGTATTGTGGGAGGTTGAGTTAAGTGAATTTTTGAAAAAAATTTGTATTCTTTAGAAAATTTTTCATTCGGGAAAATGACCCTTCTGAAAATTAGTAATATTTGGAAAAATGGCTCTTCGCGAAATAGATTTGGGAAACTGATCCGGAATCTATTTTTGTAAACGAAAGTTGCATAAATATTTGAAAAATGAATTTCTCAGTGACACTGAAAATTGAAAACATTTTTTAATTTTCACCAAAAATCACTGAATATTTCCAGTAATTAGACTATTTGTATTTTGCAAGTATATAAGAAACACTAGTCAATTAAAATTCTTTATTTAAATTTCACATTCAAAAAGCTTTCTTTGGGGGAATGAATAATCAAAATATCAATGTTTACTTTACTTCCATTGGTTTGGAAGAGAAAAATCGCACATTAAACTGGCTGCAGAAAATCAGAAGTGTTGCAAGAACAAAAATTAATTATACTATCCAAAAATTGCAATGTTTTCAAATTTTATTTTAAATTTTCATTATAATATGGTCAGTGTAATGTATATTTTTGTCTATTTTAAGATATGACGAACATATTCGTCTACACGTTTTCAAATACCAAAAATCTAGGTATTCATCAACAATAAAACATCCTATAGTTCTTTATAAACAACCACTAAATTACCCGTATTTGATTTAATGAATATAGATATAATGTCTGTATACTCATGACCTAATTGTGCCTGTCTCTTGAGTATATCGCGAGTCAGCACAACCCTATAATAACAACACCCTACCTCACTTAACCTATCCGACACGTACACTTATATACCCCAAACAAGTATATAAACCCTCGATTTGAAGGAATAAGATACAGTTCCTAGACAGTTACTTCTCAGTACCTAGAACCTCTCTTACTGAGCTACTAGTGAACAGATAGTCATGTCCAAAGGGTTGTAACCCATATGCTAAACTTATTGTATAGTAATTAACGTATTAATTTGGTGTACTGTTGTTGTACAATTTATTATTTTATTAAAAGTGATAATTCAAACTTGTATTTTAAATATTATTGAGTCTCTCGTATATGTTAAGGTTCACGATAGTTATGGATGATAAATTAAATATTTAAATTATTATAGAGGTATTAATGCTTATCCAGTGTTTAGTATCTCGTGTATGGTGTAACACTGAAAGTGGTTCTAATTAGGTACATTACCACCTCCTTTGGCCGTTACAGTCAGAAGTTATAAAAGATGTTAAAATTGGACATAATGTACCATTTTGCAACCATTTAAGGGGCCAATTAATCATTTGGGAGCACAATTAACATTGTTGTTTTTATCATAGTCTCAGGGGATTTTCGAGTGAGGGGATGTTGGGGGTACCTCACCCCCGTGTCTCAATCTCAGTTGGCAAAATCGTGTAACTTTTTTTTTTTTTGCTCGTCAATTTATCAATTTTTCAATTTCTCTCCTTCTCCTTCGTCTGAACTACTTCTAAGAGCCACTGCGTAGCCTAATCTCGTACTCATCAATAACACAGTAATAATTTCCGTATTTTTCCTCGGTGAACCTCCGCATCAACAAAATAACCATTTATCATTTTTCGATTACCTATATTCAAATCGCAAATAGAAATAAGTTTTATAGAGATTTTCACTCGGAACTGTCAGTCACGGATTATGTCACGTAACAAATTATATTAACATGAAGAACCAAAAGAAAAAAAAAAAGGAGTAGTAAATACCATTGCGTGTACTCTCGCAGAGACAGACGCCATTTACGGACGAATTGCGTTGAACATTTTTGGTACTAATGAACGTTACCAGCCCCTAATTTCGGGAAACCTCGTATGTCAAAGGTTGATTCCTTAACAATTATTTCCGTCAACATCTGCCCTTACTGTCACGGAAATAATATAAATGTAACCTTTGCACGTGCCCGGCATAGTTGCCACGGACAATATTCGAGTTTGTAGTTTTCGCTTAATTAAATTTATAAATAGGTATATTAGGTATATACGCGCACGTTTAGTGACGAATATGAACCTTAAACGTCTCCTGGTTTTCATTTCTTTTTAAATTCAGTTTAGGTAGGTAGCTATATGTAAGTGCCTCCTCTTTGTGGTTAGAATACTGTCGCATCAAAATCATTTTTTGGTGATCAATGACCGTGAAAATTGGTAACATTTTTTGCATCCAGTGCGATTCTGTTTGCTTAGGCACTATGAAATAGTCTCATACTTGAGTGGTGTGTGTGTGTGTGTCTGTGTGTCTGTGTGTCTGTGGCAGCACATGTCTGGGAGGGTATATGGAAGTGGACTATCTTCTTATACGCCTTTTTGGCGACAAAACAGGGGCCACTTGAATTTAATATTTATTTTGTGTTTCATCGTTCAAGTGTCGGCACTTTGTGTTTGTTTTATATGTAACTATGTACCCCTTTGCAAATAATTTAGCGGTAACGGTTAGTAAGATGGCTATTTGGTAGATAGGTCGGTGTATGAGGCTTCCGAAAAAAAACAAAAAACAAGAAACAAAAAAAAAACGAAAACAAAATAAAAACCAAGCAACAAACAGATTTGGTTTGTTTGCTGGAAGGAACTGCGTTTAAAAAGCGAAAAAAGGTTGTGTGTATTTGTAGAATACCAGAATTGGTGGGTTTTTGGGTACAGATTATTGGTTTAGGTATAGGCTGTAGTGTAGGAAGCAGTTAACGCCACATTTCTTTTGGCTGTTTTCAAAACCCCAAATTTGTTAACACAAGTTAATTTTATGTAGTTGAACGGAAGAGAATAAATCAAAAAACGATCGTTTTGCTGCTGCTTCGATTGTTTAGGTTGGGTGGTGGAAATATATTATGTAGAACAAAGATAGGTGGATCTGAGAGAAGGATTGAAAATAAATATTTTACTGAAATTTATTAGTGTTGGTTGGCAATATTCTTTCTTGAGATTAGGAACGATGTTTGTGTGTTTTTTTTTTGTTTGTTTCTCTTGCATACAGATTAGAAGTTTTGCTGATGAAATGATGAAGGTATTAAAATTTTGGGTCAGTATAATAGAATGAACTAAAACAAAACAAAGATCAAGATTATTCATGGAAGTTTTGGTTTTTCTCAGCTGCCTCTCGGTTCAGTAAATTTTTATGTAGATTTTTGAAGAAAATCTGCGTGTTAAAATTGATCTGATACTAAGAGATAGGGTCGAAGGTAGGTTTGTTTTTCATCTTATGACCTAGGGAAATTTTTGGCACCATTAGTTGAAATTAATATATATATATATATATACACGCATGTATACTAGATGCTCTAAGTAATCCGGGCAATTCCAAAATTGATTATATTCCACTTTCTAACAGTAGTTAGCTTTTTTACATGTATTGAATACCTCCTTATTAGAATACATCTCTCTCTCTCTGTTACTCATCTCTCTCTCTCTCACTCGTCCCTATAAATATACACTTACATAATTATGTTGGATATATTTTTATTGTAAGTATGTTTTCATAATTTTCAAATTTTTATTTAACAGAGGCTTCGCCCGTAAACACCCTTTTTCATTTTTTTATTTTACTCCTTCTCACCTGATAACCCAAAATACAAAAACAATTTATTAAAAAAAATTTACCTCTCTTAACCACCCACTATACGAAAAAAATTAAAATACAAGTAATTTACCTCCTTTAACAACTCACTTTATGAAAAAAATTATATCTTGTCTGGAAACCTTACCCAACTCCTCTTACATCGCAAACACACACTGAGAGTACATGCTGCAGCAGCTGATGCAAGATAACAAATCATTTATAATATACTATTTTGGCTGATCTCTCTCCTACTCCTGCTCCCTCTCTCTCCCCCTCCTTCTTTTCATCACATTCAATCACTTTGTATTTCCCTTTGTTTCTCTAAGAAGTTAAATAACAACTTTTTTATCTACAAAATATATTTACATTTCATTTTTGCCATAGCACAGTAGGAAGCTATTGATTTTGAATTTTGTAACTTTTTGCAGCCCCATGTCTCAAGAAGGGGGCAATATAGAGCTATGAAATTTTGAGGGTATACTTATGTCATTAGATATAATACGTTTATCTGAAAAAAATTCTTAAAAACATTTTGGGGATGAAGGGCGTCAAAATCCACAATTACTCCCCCAAGGGAAATACGTAACTCGGACTCAGCTTAAAACCTTTCTTGAGACATCACAAATAAGTCCCGAAAATTTCAGCTCGATTAATTGAGCGGTTCTGAAGTAATGGGCATACAGACAGACAAACATTCACGTTAATATACTATGTATATAGATACACATATCTATCTAACACGGTACAGGTCACAATTTTCACATGATATTTATGAAATTTGGTATACTTATTTGGATCTAGATAAGGATGAACCGTATCGTTTTTGTTCCAGATCGGACGGATGGTATGTCCGGTACATCTTATTATGTAGCATTTTAGAGTCTTAATGGTTCTAAAATGCGTAATGTTCAAGCGATAGGCATGAAAGTTGGTAGTGACATCGAACATATTATATTTTAACATTCTGAAAAATTTGGTTTCAATTGGCTTACCGGTTCGTCTGCAGAAGTGATTTGGAAAAATCTGAAACTATTGCTAAGAAGCGAAGATAAATTCCTGATGAACTAAAGAAGCTGGTTGAAAAGCAGTCGATTGCTGCTGCGTTATTTTACTTGCTAAAAAATCATTTAAAAACGTCTGTACGTTTTTTATAATTTCACAATATAATCCATCGTGAATCTCCTTGACACTTCATTTTAAACGTACCCATTCTGTTAAATATATTTTATATTTTAATTTTTTTTTGTAGCACTTATTTATTCATTTATTTATTTATTTCGTTTTTTTTCTGTTTAAAAAACCTACATTTTCTAACGCGGCTTGCTGCACTAGAGTTTTTTAAGTTTTAGTCCTGAACTTGGTCTTGATTTCAAGATTTTCACAATAATCGAGGGTTAAAATAAACATTGCCAGGTATTCGTGTTGAGTCCTCTCCCCAAAATACGAGGGAAAAAAATTCAACGTCAAATAGGTAATGTACTTTTTAGAAACCACTTCAGTAACAACATTGTGAAAATTTCGTAGTTTGCTTATATTTTTAAAGTTTTTGTTTGGTCTCGGTCTTGCATAGTTGAGTCTTGGACTTGTTTTTGCATAGATATAGTAACTTACTATTGATACTGTCACTGCAAGTAGGAGGTATTTTCGGTGTTGCGAATATTAGGCAAAACAAAAACCAAGACCAATTTTTCACATTACTAGATAAATAGGTCCCAATTTTTCATTGATGTTGTTGGGAAATCACATGTTATTTACAGTTTGCCACTAATGTACGGATGAATAGAATTTTCGTGTTAATCTGATGAAAACAAGTAAATTGTACGTAGATAGATGATCATCAGGCAAATATGATTCAAGATTTGTCTTCTGCCACGTCCTCAGATGCTATCAACTCAGTCATTGGTATTTTTAAAAATAGGATATTTGTTACGCCATTGAGTACCCTGCCTATAGGTACACGTTGATAATAGTGAATTTTACTTTCATTTTCCCATTGAAAAACAGTATTTGACTAGAGTAGGCTATTCGAAAAACGAAGTCGGAGAAATAATTTGTAAAATTTGACTGCCCTTAAACTGCATATGTACTTATATTCGTTTTGTAGCCTACATATTATCTTGTAGCGTCGAATCCGTTTCACTAAATAAAATTTATTAATCTCTTCTATAATAACCGAAAATGGTATTTGGATATTGAAACTAATAACTTAGAATCTCGGGGAAAAACTGACTCGCAGTACCTACTGTATAGAACGAGGATATATTATAAAGCATAAACTCTCACCACAGTCCTCGTGTAGCTAATCCTATGTTAACAAATAAAATTAAAAATATTGGGTAAGTAATTTAAACTTGGATTAAATTCGCTAACTTTGCACGTCGTTCCAGAAATTTTCATTGTAATCACCATATTTCGATCGCTAAGAGCTTAGGCTATTTGTCAGCTACCTATACATCATATTGATCATGTAAAACGTACCAAGTCGTGTCGAAAAACGCAATATTTTTCGTTATATTTCATCAGAAAAAATTGATTCATATTTACTTAACTCGATTCGTCGATTTTTGTACACTAATCGGATATAGCATCGATTTATAATTAAAATAATGGTTCAAAACGCTACCAAGAACTGTGCAGATTGTATAGTACCAACAGCTAATTTTGGTTATTTTCCGTTTGATAAGAATTTAAAACAACACAAACAAAAAAATAAGAAATAAAAACATGAAAGAAATTATTTTTAATTGATCAGTAGTAGGACTCCCTATCTGCTGGCTTTCACCAAAAGGTTATCGAAAATGGTCTTATGGGAAATTAGTTTCAAATGATGCTCTGTTGAATTTTACACATACCTACTATACTTACACAGCAGTACAATGTGGTTATTCGGTCACGTATCGACTAATTTAATTGTTTTTTTTTGTTGTTTTTTTTTCATTTTTACATGGAAATAGGCCGGTACTTGAAACATCAGTGTGTTGCAAAACTTTTATATTATTTTTATTATTATATCGATGGACCCGTAGGTATAGACTACAGTCTTATACAGAACGTTGTACACTTATTATATTAGAGAATAAAATAATAAAATAAATCGGTTTTTCACGATGAGAAACTATCTATTTATCCTTTATCGAAAAAAAGAAACACTTATTACTCCGTAGGAAGGTACCTATTTCAGTAGTGTATAGGCTAATGGATTTTTGTTTAATCAGTATGTGCATTGTGAGTTATTAGAAAACTCGTTCAAGTTAAGATGACGTTTCAGTTTCTTGAAGTCTGATGTATTGTGAAACTGTGCTTTCTTTTCAGAAACTGGAATTCAAGATTCTTCGGTACCTACCTTTACCTATATTAATTTAATCATCCCTCAAAATTCTGAATAAGTTTTCGTTGTAAGGTTAACCATTTGGAAATTTTATTCTTCCATACATTTCCTGTATTAATTATGCAGAAAATTTTCAATTTATTTTCTTTCTATAAAATTTTCTGTGAAGAACTTTTTTTTTTTTTTTTTCTGAACACAACTCTTTAATTTAAAGAGAATAAAGTTGAATGCCCAGGTTGAACGTTCAAAAATGAGTCAAGTAAAAACAGATCCAATTGTGAGAAAAATGAATCGACAATATAGTTTTCTATCAGAACGATTTTTTTTTTTTTCAATTTGTAATAATCTGTATATTATATAGTTTTGATGATAGCCGTAATTTAAACAGCAAAACAGAATGTTGTTAGATTTTCAGTCTAGAAAGGTATACCTGCCTACATACAAATGAACTTTTACTCGATAAACAACTGCCAATTCGATCATTGTCATTACTCCATTTTTTCCAGCGCACAGACAAAGATATCAACATAAAAATTAATTGATCTACTTATCTACATAATGTCAAAAATTTATTTTTGCAAAATCAACGCATTAGGTTCATTGCGGAATTGGAAACATAAAAGTATAAGACAGTCAATGGAAACATTTGTACTTAATATTTTTCTCACCGTTTTATTTCGATGATTTACTTTTAGGTGAATTTATTGAATTTTTCATATAAGAACTCAGCTCTTTTGTCTTATATCGTCGCAGATGAAAAAGTAGTGAATTTTTAGTAGGCAAGCAGTAATGAGCAAAGGCAAGACGAAGACGTATGGTACCTAGTCTTACTGTTGTACGAATGGATGCTTTTATTATCCCAAATAAGAACGATCTAACATCATAAGAGCTGATCACTAAGGAGGAAAGGAAAAGGTAAAGATTCATACTATTCAACAAAGGCTACATCCGAAACTCTTGTATTGGAGCTTAGATTGCAGAAAATAATGTATGGGGCTATAAAAATGTCACGATATTTTCATGTTGTACATAATACTTTCCTAAATTGGTTCAATTATTAATCCATTACATCTATTTACTACAGATACTCTATCTTCCAAATCTGTTGAAATTTAAACAATATCATCATATCCAGGAACAATTTTTTTAACAGTTCTATGTCATGTTCAAATTAAAAATAAATTGGAAAATGATTTCTCTGAAACCATTATTCCAAGAGGATTTCCATGCCTCCGAGATATGACCGATGATGTTCATATTGAGCATCATATTCCTTTTTTATGGACCAAATATGATGTTGTAATTGATTCTAATACCAAAAGAACAATGGCGTTTCCAAGTATATATGCTTACAACCCCAACTGGACTATGATTATTCCACACTTCTCTTCTATTAGCCCTACCAATTAACTTAAAGAAAAATTAGATAAATTTGAAATTAAATTCAATAACATTGGAGATTGCAACTCAATTTCTTTAATCAGTATTATTATGTTAATTTGGTTATGTTTTATTACATTTACTGTTATTTATTTACTCCTTATACTTTTTATATGATTAAGGAAACCATTAGAAAGTAAACATATTGCGCAGTTATTTTATGAATTAACAAGTCCAGTAAATAATATGGACAAAAATTATAATGATGTCAATGTTAAAAAAGATAATTCAAAATAAGTTTTATAACTCTTGTACTATAATTTATACAATTTGAATGAATATTATATTATATAATTGACAATGATTTATGATATTATGTTAAATCTATGTTTAATATCCATTTGATCCAACATTTCCTTTATTTCTAAATTCATTTTTTTTTTACCAAACATTGAATTTCAAACTACCAGGGTATTTATGTAACGATATTTTCATATTGTACATAATACTTTCCTAAATTTGTGTATTTATTATTATCATCATCATTACTCTCGATCTATTTTTTCTTCTTATTCCATTCATAATTACTCACATCATTTAAATAAGTCAAGACTTGCCTGATGACATCATCTTCCTACATTAACAGTTACTTTGTTTACACAATCAACCTCGTTGAGCATCTATTTTCCAAAATGGTAAAATTTTTTTAATGGTTGCCATTTAAAAACCAGTTAACCAATTTTGCTCAAACTCAATACCAAACCATTCTTCAATAATCTCTGATAACCACAAGAATTTCAGACAAAAATCTTTCAATTTATGGGGTTTATCTATATGATAACATGGTACATTTTCAAAACTTTAAGGAACCCTCCCTCTAAAACGCCTGGATGAAGTTCAAAAATTTTAATATGAATGTATAACCCATGAAAGCTACAACAATTGTTTCCAGTTTCATTGTCATAGTACAAAGTGGCTGATGTATGCATTCACAACAAATGAGGAAGTTGCACGCTTCTATACATACTCATCTGACTTTGTCAGTATAAAGAAGATGGCCATCTGACAATGAGTGTCTCATGGAAGGAAGTTTTTTTAGCAGGTTTACATGTTATGACATCATGTTTGAAGTTCCATCTATTTTTTTGTTGAACACGTGATATTATAATGATAATTCTCAATTTTTGTGGCACAGTGGATCAGGATGTGTGCTAGCCTGCTGCAGGTTGTGGGTTTGAGTCTTATGTATTCTTTTGAATTTTTTTATTTTATTAATTTTCGTATTTTTCTACCACTTTTCAGCCATGTGGTGAAGCTGGTGTGCGCAAAGGGCGTCCGTTTCTTTTTTCTTTTCTTTTCTTTTTATATAGGATATAAAACAAGTAAGTTTTTATTTTGTGGAAAATGCACAGATATTAATCTTTAAAAAAGACGAATGACTGTTCTCTTGCAAATTTTTTCAATAATTTTTAATTCATTCAAATTTTTTTACAATCGGAATGATTATCTGTGTATTATTCCACAAAACAAAAACTTATCTTTCGTATTTTTTTTAGAAAAAAAAAAAGAATTTGGTGCGCTTCACACGAACCAGCTTCACCACATTGCTAAAAAGCGATAGAAAAAAATGAAAATAAATAAAATGAAAAAATTAAAAGAATATATTGGATTCGAACCCACCAGCATGCTAGCACATTTCCTTATCCATTGTACCACAAACTAATTTGGAAAGTATTGTTATAATTTCATGTATTCAACAATAAATAGACAAATCTTTGATGCTCGTAAACCTGTTGGAAAAACTTCCTTCTGTGAGACACTTGTCATTTGACACCATCTCTTGTCTGTATATGTTAGTGTGTGTGATTAACTATGTTTGGGAGTTATCTGTGTTTGCCTTAGCACCTTATCTTATATGTGAGAGTATGGTAATGTACCTTGTGATATTCTACTGCATTCGAGTTGTGAGTGATGTAGTCAGTTATTACACATAGGTCAAAAAAGCTTATGCTCTACAGACTCCCTTAAATTGCCAAAATGAGTAAAAAGTAGAAACATAAAATATATAATAAAATTATAACCATTTAATAAGTATTCGGTATATTTATGTATATGCAATACAAGCTCTGAATCTTTGTTTTATGGCACTTTAGCTTGTACTAGCCAGGTAACACTGATCAATTTGTTATTAGGATGGAAACAACGAAATATTTGTAGTTGGCGAATGCGCCTTGAATTTTGTCTGAATAATTTTTGTTGAATTTTGTCCTAATAATTTATCGGCCATTTTTGTCTTAAAAAATCGAGTTGTACTTTTATTATAATGATGTATATCTATACAGAAGAATTTGAGTGACCTACATATTCGTGATCTATGACTCCGGGTTGGCGCTTTCCCTCAGGTCCCGCCATCGCACTGAATGCAATAGTTATATTTTCTTCTGAAAGTGACCGCAATAAAAATTATTCAAGAAGCAATGTTAACCAACATTTTACAGATTTTACTGTTTGTTCGTGCCTATGTTTTAAGTTTTTCGTCCAGTTTTAGTCTTATTCTGTCGATTTTTGTATTGGTCTTGCTAATATAGGTATAGTTTTGGTTTTTATTTGGGTATTTGGGTAGGTAAGTAGGTATTTGTCTTATAAAATATTCAATACTAAGAGTGCAAGAGTGCTAGACCAATATAGGTATGAGTTTTGCTCATTACTAATTGGTAACTTCAAACTCATATTTTTCAGAACGATCCTTTTTAATTCATGTTCATAATTTTCAAAATATTTTATACCTAAGTAGATAATTTTCAAATTTTACTCCTCTATTTGCATTTCTCGCGAAAAAGAAAATCTTAAATGCATTTTTCTCAACCTGAAAGGAGTCTTTCTTCCACTCATAATTTTAGTAAATTCCGCACTCGAAAAAACAAAAAAGGTACCACCTACTTTTTCAGTAATTCTCACAAAGATTTATTTCGCTGCCGTTTCGTATTGTCACCACAAAATTCTCATTTCCGTGTCGGCTATGATCTACTTACACCTTTGGAGTACGGAACCAAATAGTAATTAAGTTATCTTCAATGAATGAGGATAAGCTGGTAGGAAAAACCATCTTATTTTACAAAACTTACAAATTAGTGTCACAATAATAACGTTAAAAAAATATACATATATATTTTAAAAAAAAAAAGAGAAAAAAGCCGACTATTCAAAAGAAAAATAATCAAAATAGTGTACATAAAACACACGCAGTCATCTTCGTATTTAATGATATGTTCGTCGTTCTCGTATTAATTATATGAGGATGTTTGTGAGGTGGCCAGGGGAGAGGGGGCAGCAGCAGGGTAGGACCTATAAGATGAATGAATGTCGTCAAATTAGACGAACATTATAATAAATGCTCGTATGTAAGAACGAAAAAATCGGCGGGGCTTTACTCGTCTGCTGTTTGTCCTCCATTCCTTCCCAAAAGTTCAAACATTTAAATTAGATTCACTCGTTGCCTTAACGTTTTTAAATGGGAGTGTTTTTAATTTACCACCACATAAATCTCTTAAGAAACGTACAGCTCGAATACTATTCTTCCTTTTCTTTTTCTTTTTTTTCTTTCTTTCTTTTTTTTTTTTCAAACCTCCTCTTTCCTCTAATACCTACACTCTATCTATTCTTTATAGATTATGGTTAGAATATGAGTTTTACAGACAGAAGCATCTTTCACGTTTTGCTGAATATAGGCCAATTTTTTTTTTTTTTGCAAAACGACGTAATTGAACTGCGCACGAGAGCGTGTCATTCGTGTTGCATGTAGAATTTGAAAAACAAATTTGTACTTTCGCTGCATAATTACAAAAGCAGAAATTTCTCCCATTGAATCGAGTCGAAAATTTACGTTATAATATTTTTACACGTAGTCTGAAAATAAGAATGAAAAGAATGAAGACGAATGCAGTTTGAGCAAAGGCCAACGAAGAGGATATCGAATTTTTAGGCTCTATGATCGCTCAATTGTTTGCCGATATATAAGATAATAGGCATTTTTGATTTGATGACAATATATTTTCCGAAAACTAACGGAAGTATTAGTAATTTTTTCCCCGGGTTTTTGTTTTATCCTGTTGTGAATTTATAGAGGATTGAGGGCTATAGTTTTTGCTCAATTACGAGGGAGTTGTGAGTATGTGTCCCAGAAATTAAAAATATGCAGAAATCTTCAGTCCATTTTGATGCATATAGATTGAATCATGGTGTATAATATTTAAGGAGCAAAGTTTAAATTTTGAATAAAGTTTTTGAGCAGTATGTATCGATGATGGTGGGGTACGCATATCACAAGTGCCTCCCGACACTGCATCTCAAGTTCCGGGATTACCATTTCGGACCTGCATCAAGACTGAGCAGTAGGTATAGTGATGAGCAAACCAACATCAAAAAATATTTTAAATATTTTTAAAAAAGTATCATTCATTATTTTTTCTTTTTATATAAAGATTTATATAACTTATTTCTTAATAAAAACTGTATTAGATTTAAAAATTATTGTAATAATTATTTTTATTGTTTAATATTAATATAAAGTTTAGTCATATAATGATTCAAGATTTGACTGTGCAAGAACAAAATCCGATTCAGAAAACACGAAAAAATTATAAAATTTTAGAATTCTTGGTGCCCAGTTGATTTGCAATAGCCTAATTGTTTTCTTTCATATTTTCTAAATTTAATTTTGTATTCAATCGGCTAATTGTAAAAATCTTGTGTTTAAGACCGAGACTGAAATGAAAACTTAATTGCACCAATCTAAGATCAAGACCAAGACTTTATTCTGCAATACCAAGAACTTGAGTCCATGACTGACGGTGCACAATAACGGTAGACCTAGAATTGATTATGCATGAGTAAGACTAAGACTGACTGTACACAAAAGTGGCTCCAGGATAGGCATCAGTAAATCACGAATTAATTATACAAGGCCAAGTCCAAGTTCAAGTGCAAGTCCAAAACTGAGACTAATTGTAGATTTTGATGCAACACCACGACCAAGACCGAATGATTAAATCTAAAACCAAAACGATGATGATCCTTATAGTTATTCACCATACAGAGTAACTTAGACCTTTTCTTGACTTCATTGATATTTAAAATTTTTAAATTTCTCCAATGAATTAGGTGCAACAAAAAATGCTTATTTTTAATTGAGATGTTTTTTCGAATTTTTAAATAACTATTTCATTCATCCCTTTATTGGCTCCTATTGTAACTCGATGAAGGAATTGGTTTTTTGAGATATTGACGCGAAATGCTACAGTTGCATTTAGCAGACTGTGTACATGGCCTACGAGTGGCTTCAAACGGAGAAATTTTCACATTTTGTATGCCAATCGTAGAGCCTTTGTTTGCGATTCACGGTAGACGTTGTGGAAGAAAATTGCACAAATTTAAATTAATCTTTCCAGGTGAACTATAACTGACTTCGGAAGAATTTAAAGTAAGCTATTATTCCAGTCTTTAGATCCTTAATAAATGTATTGTAAAAAATTATTTTGACCTCTTGTAGAAACAACACTATGTTATGCAGACGTACAAAGTCTGCAAATTATCAGTATTCTTATTCACCGGTACTGAGTATTTATACAGTCATTCTTTGGTTTACATGGCAGAATATGTCTTTAAGTCACGTTTAATGGGTCGAAGTATTGAGCGCTGAGATAAAAACTATGAGTTTTTTCGTAAAAAAACAGGCATGTCTTTCAACTTAATCATAAATTCTATAGAAACATGTTGACGGTCACTAAGCTGCGGATAAAAAAGTGTCTACGGTACTTAGACTAGGTCTATTAGGTGGCTTAGGAATTTTAAACAATATTTCCTACATGTAAATTGCTTCACTCTATCGGAATTTTATTTTGAAAAAGCGAAAAAATTAAATTTTTCATCAAACTAGGTATAGGCCAGCCAAATTCGGTATTTTCACTTAATAAAATCAGGGAAAAGGTTTTCTTCGGAATCCGGTTTTTAGTGATTTACTCCTTTCTTGAAAACGATACAAAAGATTGTTCGAACAAACAATGAATTGAATGAAATTTCCAATGAAAAGATTGTCTTGAAATTTCTTAGTTAATGCCTTAGAAAGCTCAAAAAATTACTCGAAAGTTTGCACATACCACTACTAAAGGTGTGTTGTACTGGATGAGGACGAGTCTCCCTTATACATGCTACACTAGTATACCCTGTAAAGCTGACAGATCTACCATAATATACGTAATGCAAATGAATAAAAAAACTATATTTTTGTGAATTTGAGTGGGTGTATGCGTGTGTGTTCATTTATTTGCAACACCATAATTTCAGAATCATCCAAAAAAACAAGTTTAAATTTTCTGTGACTCTTTTCGTTCTGCCGAGGAAAATTTTAAATTAATTCAAAAGACGGTACTTAGCTAACTTAGTGAAAAGGTTATGGATTTTTTAAGCAACTCAGACCAAATCGGGTTCATGGATCATCGGTTATATCTCAGAACAAGCTGAAATTTCTGTGCATGTTTTTTTGGTAACTTGAAAGTCCGTAGCTTCTCTGTGGGTAAAGCTGTGGGTTCTACTTCCGCATCCTAAGAAAAATTTGAATAATTTTTTCAGGAAACAAATCCAACTCGATGATATTAACACGTCCCAAAAATTTAATGCCTCTTTGTAACCCTTCTTCTGAGATGTGAGGGTCTAATAATTTATAAAATTTACTATAAAATAATTAAAACACAATACTGTAGAACGTAGGTATAGAATATAATCGAAATCCTGCTGCATTACTGTGTTTTGAACTGCTTAGAAAATCCATAACTTTGCCACTAGGTGAGCAACATATTTCCGAGTTAAAACTTTCCTTGGCACAACAAAAACAGCCATAGAAAATTTAAACTTAGGTATATTGTTGAGTGCTTCTGAAGTTACACACATTCACAAAAATAAAAATTTTTCCATTCGTTTGTATTACATATGTGGTAGATCTATTAGCTTCATAGGGTATACTGGTTTTGTATATGTATGAGAGACTTGGTCTATGGTCTCATCCAGTACAGTATACCTTTAACAGTGGTATGTGCTAACTTTCGAGTCGTTTCGTAAGCTTTCTATAACATTAATATTCGCTTAATCGTTTGTTCGAAAAACTTTTTTATTTCGTTATCAGGAAAAATGTAAATCGCTTAAAACCTTATGGAGGGCACAAAAAGTGGATTTTTCGGGATGAAGCCGCGGTCAGATTTTGGTGGAATTTCAATACGTTAAATACGGCACAATGAACCCCCGGATGCCGAAGAAAAACTATTTCCCTGATTTCACTGAGTGAAACACTTTTTTTTTTTTTAATCTAATTTGACTGCGGCCTAGTACTATAAGTTATAATTGTGTGAAAAAGTGGATTACTCTATTTTGTAGGGTCTATGTTTCCTTGATAGGCTTTCATTAATGATTTAATCGTTTACCTATACCTATATAGTCTACGTATATATTATTCCACAATTCCTCGACTCACTCAACTGCATGAAATTAAATTTTTTGGTTCACGAATTCGCTTAATTTTTGATTAGCAATAAAAAATTTATAATCTTGACGGAAATGAGGTAAAATAATATATCGAAAGTTCATTATAGGAAAACGAAGTTTTCGTAACCAATTTCTCAAAATTTATGAGCTTTGTACACCTAAATAGAAAAAAAAATTTGTTACTAGGTACTCGTAAAAATCTTCGATAAAATGAGAAAATATTGAAACACGTATCAATTGTACCTATATTATAGGTACAATTGATGTAATGGTTATGACATTAACTGATCAAAAATTTCGTAATTTCGTAATTTTCCAGTGAAACAGTTTGTAATTTAATCGTGTGGCAGCTGAGTTTATGCAGCCATGAGTAATGTCCGATGCTGTTCACTTTACAGAACTAGTTTTCTGAAGAAACTGATCTATTTTCTAGGGTGGAGCTCGCAAAGAACAAATTAGTTCTCATGAAGTTTCGAACTTCATAATGACGATTTCGGTAAGCACAGTGTTGTTCTGATGGAAACGCTTTTTTTTTTTTTTTTTTTTTTAAATATAATTGAGTTTGCATTATATCCCTTTCTTATTGGAAAATTTATTTTAATTGTTGTACTTCCATAGAGATAACAGTATTTTGAATTTTTGAGTTTTTGCAGAACTTACCCAAAACTGAAACATTGGGGCTGTACGGAGAACTCACTTTTGAAAAATTCTGTGGAAAACATAAAACTTGACTGAAGCATTTTTCCTCCGCATCTAAAACAGCTATCACAGGAGCTATATTTAATTTATCATCTGTATTTTTTTTTCTCAATACATTATAGTAAGTTACATGTAGGTACACACTTTTTTATTCTTATTATCATTGTTTTTTTTACTTCTTCATCTTTAGCCTATAGGTACTTTGTATTAGGTAAAAATGTGCAAAAAAGTTCCCGAAAATTCGCGTTTAAAAAAATAATTAATACATTATTTGTTTTTCGGTATTATCATATTTTTCCTCTTCGAAAATTTGTATTACAAATACTAAATAAGTAGTAACTCGATAAAATTTCTTATAAAAAACTTTTAACGAATGTTGTTGTAGCTACAGTATTTTATAGAACCTCAGTAGGTAGTTAGGTACCTACATTACTATCGATAAAACTTGTTTTGGAAACAAGGAGTAGGTATTTACCTACTTGGAAATTTAAAAAGGTTTTACAATTATGAGCCTTGGCGCAAATTGATGAAAAAAAATTTTTTACGACTCCAAACGACGTTGCAAGAAAAGGAAAAAAGGCGCCAATGAAGGATTTCCAGCCGGATAGACGTTTTACATTAGCTGGTTCGAAAAGAATAAAATTTCAATGTCAAAGTCATAAACCATTAAAATAAGCAAAGAAAACAAAAAGTTCTTGAACCTGTTTGAAATGATATTTCATTTTCAGTTTCAATTTTGAAAAATTACGCATTAATTTTACATTTTTTTTTTTTTTTGAGTAACAGAGACTTGGTGTTGAAATATTTTTTAACTGATTCTTTATGGTAACTAGCAGGGTTTCCAAGGCAGAATAACGGAGAGAGACGATGAGAAGGTGTGAAGTACCTCAAAGGATACTGGCATTAATGCTGGAGAACCCATTTTCACTTCATAATTTATCCTTAACAGAAGAAAAATGAGGAGAGACGATATTGCATATTTCTTCTGAATTACATTTTTTGAAATAACGATTCTCAAAATCAACTATAAAAAATCTCTGGTTTACCAAAAATGTAAATTCACAAGTTGAAATTTACGATGTTGTAATTCTTACTTGATGGCTTGATATATCATGTTGGCTCTGTGAAAAATTTATCGACGTTTTTCCAGTGTTGATGATGCAGGTTTATTTCTTATAAATGAATTTTTTTCAAAAGTTCATCTCATATGTGAGAAATGAATCATATTATAGAGCCAAATTATATTTAACATTGTATGGTATTTGAAGAGACTGGACAATGTTATGAAACTATTCCTCTTCACAAGCTGCATGTTCACCTATACCAACATTATTATTTGATCTTCAAAATTTCTAAGATCACTCAAATAAAACTTTTTCCATTCTTGTTATTCTGCCAGTAAAACATTAGATGAGAAAGTAGGTACGAAAGCTAAGATCCTGTCAGGCTTTGTAGCATGAAATTTAAAAAAAAAAGCAATAGCATCTGACAGAAGTCTAAAGTAATTACCTAAATCATGCAATTTGACTGAAATAACATCGAGAAAAATTGATTTAGACCTGGTTCGAAAATTTGAATATATTCTTCTTTGGTTTTGTTTTAAAAAAAGAGAAGAGTTGATAGTCTGACAGTGTTGAATCAATTTTGATGTCACATGATCTGGATTTAAATTTTATTACATACCTATCGTCAAAATTTATGATTTTCTATAACAAATTTACGATTTTTAACATTTATTGGCCGAAATTTTCCTTTTCACCCCGATAGATATCTCATGAAATTCTTGATCTTGAGAGATTTTTCGAGTTGATGGTCGGTTTGTAGATTCTCAACAGACTAATATTTTTTCCGCAATAACAGAACTGGCAATGCCATTTTGGGCAACCAAAATTAAAATTTTTAAAAACAATCAACATGTCGTGACGACCGATTTTCGAGTTTCATTTTTGCAGCTGATACGGTCGACATTCCTAGAACAGGAATTGCTTTATTAGAACAGGGGTTGGTATTAGGGAATGAAATGAGTGTTACCAAATACTCCGAGAACAGCTGTGTTCGATATGATAGAGAAATGCTACGTACACTTAGAATTCTAGTTCTGAACAAGTTCCGTTAAAAGTTACAAAAGTTCATCGTAAAGGAGGGTTCATATACTTTTAGTGGTCTCCTCCGAACCCTCTACCCCACATAAAATTACCAAAAACGATAAAATCCATTATTTTTAGTGTCGAGCCCATTTTTTTGTCTGTGGGAGACCAGATCCTTAAAATCTTCTTCATCTACGCCATTGAAAAAATTAGTTTTCAGTTCTAATCCATAATTTTGGTTCTATGTCAGTTCCGTGAAATGGAAATACACAAAAAATTGTATCTCAAATGGAATAAGATACAGAACAGACTTTTTGAAAAAGGAACTGATAAGTTACACAAGGCATGTGATATATAAATTTAATAAGATCACATCTTCTGAAGATAACTTTTTATCCTAACTTTTGCTTCTGAAAATCGAACAGCCCCTTCAGAAAACTAGTTCCCTATTTTCTGTTACGAAAAGAGGCTAAAACTTTCACAATTTTTTCCATATTAAACGGACGCAACACGGAGAACAGTTTGGAAAATTTTGCTTTAATAAAAATAAAGAAAAACATAATTTAGTTGAAATAGCAGCCGATTCTTGTTAAATTTAAAAAAAAATCTTTCTTTGGTTTTCATACGAAGAAATTACTTGGAAGAAATCTTTCTTTTTTTTTTTATTTGTGGCTGTACTTCACACTAGAAAATTTATAACTTAGTGTGAATTCTTTTTATTTTGTTTACCCATAAAAAAGCGAACTCGAGTTATAATCGAGCGATAATCGATATAAGCTGATGAAAATGACACAATTTCAAGAAATAAATTTGATTGTGTTTGATGAAATAGGTTTTATGTTTCCGACAACGATTATTGTGATCCAATTTTTTTTTTTCAAGTTCAATATTATATGCTATAAAAAATTTTATTCGTGTTTCTTACGGACGAAAGGACAAAAATATATTACGCATGGTGATTATCCGCAGCTATTTTCGAAAATGACTGAACGATCTCGTCGAAGAATGGTGGCGAATCTAATTTAATATGAATTCTCTGGTTCCATGTTGCAAAGAATATTACCTAGTTAGAATTTGTTTTGTACCTTACACAAGCACAAGATTTTACGTCTGTTAGTCTCAAAATAAAAATAAATGTTATTCCAAATAACGAATGGTAACATAATAAATGCATAATATTATAAAACGAGGAGTGGGCGGGTGGTAGACTTTGCCTAAATTTCGAAACGTATTTTTAAGAAAAAGTTTTCACAAAACTACCTTCTAAATAAATACCAACTATATATGAATTTTTTTGATTGGACTTGAAAATTGGACCAACTTATTTCCAAAATATACCATTCTAAACAGGTTATAGGTATTTATTTTTTTCAACATTGATATATCGGTATAATGTACTTGTCTTTACACGAAATAAAACACAATATTTTACGAGCTAAAAAATAAATTCAATTTCCACTCCAAGGTAAGGAAAGCCCGAAGGCATAAAACCCCACCTGGTGTGCGAATACTTTGGGGTCAGGTTACCAAAATCATACCATTTCATAAATTGTACCACTGCAGATATTCAAAAAAATGAGTCAATTACTGATCTCTGTGATGAATAATGATACTAAGTATAAATAATCACAAGGGAACCAAAAATTCTCTCAATATATTTATTTTCCTACTCTTTACAAGCTTAAGAAAAAAAGAATATTCAAGGACAAATAATTTGATCATGTTTTAATGAGCCTAAGCTTGAAAAAAATGTTTCAGCTCACAAAATTGTTAATTTAGTTGAATTTTAAACATTTTTCATCATATTTTCAGAAAATTTTAATTAAAGTTATTGTAAGTTTGAGGTTGGAAAATTTAAGTTTTATTGGAAGTGAACACTGTTTCCTTAATGGTACCACTGATAAGGGTGATGAGTTTCCTGAATTGTACCAATTTTTGTTATAGGTATGTGTTTCAAAACATTTTGACTAGTCTACTGCAATTTATTCATTAAAAACATCGCCAAAAATATGGTAAAAAATAAAAATGAAATAAAACTAACATCAAAAGCAATAAAATAGGTAAGTTATAAAAATGAAAAAGATATCACAGATACGATTTTTGAAACTAGTTGCCAAAATTATACCATCTGGAATTTGTTGATAAAATCAGCTCTAATTTTGACAATATTTGAGGGAGGGTAGTGTGAATGAAAACATAGTAAAAGTAAGGATATAAAAATCAGGAAATATATTGTTGGGGATTCTAAAAATATTATTTTTGTCATTATGGGCTGCTAAACTGAAAAGTGGTACAATTTTGGCAATCTTACCGTACAATTACTTTTTTTTATAAACAATTATACAATCACAATGAAAATATAACTAGTAATTCATAATTACTCTCTATCAACTCTTTTCAACATACGCGTATACAACTGACTAAACTGTGATTGCATCATCCTTTTATGGAATGACGAATCACAGTGTTGCCAATGGAGGAATTAAACATGGACGAATCCATTGTTCAACAGTACTGAAAACGGTTGTCTACAAAAAAAAATTAAAAAATCTGTGAAAGGAAAGGAGTTTTGATATCCAATCAAAAAAATTCATTTAAAAGTTTTGATGGAATTACAAGAATTTTTTTGTATACAGTAAAAATATATTTTTGTTCAGACACTAGCTTAGGCCATTGGTTCTCAATTTTTTCTCCTCGGCGACACATCTGAAAAGCCTCCACACATAAGTTACATGACACACCATTAATAATAAGTTTCATAAAAATTCAGTCAGTTGCACACTGGATGATTCTCAGATCCTGTGGTGTGGGTTGCACTATAAAAAAGGAAACTTTGAAAATCAATGTACTGTTATTTTGTTCATAGAGAGAAAATGATTTTTAACTGATTTTAAGTATACCTACCTAACTGTAATCAAGCAAAGATGGCATGTACCTATAATTTAATAGAATTTTATGACGGAAATTTGGTTGGAAATATTTTAGCGACATTAAATAAAAGACTTAACCAAAATAAAATGTTGAACATTATATTTATGATCGAAAAAGTTCATTTTACTTTTTGTGTATGACGCCCTACCACCCCTAAAAAGTTGGCCTGAAAAATAACATTTTTTGTTTTCAGTCAAGCTAATAAGACAGAAAATGTGAAATTTTCAAGCGACTTCAGAATAAGGAGGAGGTTATCAATTTGATTCGTAGGTAGGTATATATGTTTTTTTTAAATTTTTTTTTTTAATATATTTGTTCCAGCATAACACTTCAACCTGGGCACGGATTTAGATGAACTGTTTTTTAAACGATAAAGGATGATCCCATGGTGATCCCACTAATTTGTTTTTAGAATCGATGAGGTGTCTAGTTTTTGAGTTATATCGGTAGCAACATGGTACAAACCCTTAATAACTTAAAAACTATTGATCGTATCATAGGTACTTATCTTCATTTTGCCTAATTTGTCAGCTGTATACATGCACTTCTGGAAGCTTTCATTTTACGTGAGTGCGCGTGCCTTCAAGAACAGTATACAAATTTGGATACAAAACTTCCAAAACGTTCGTTTTACTCCAGAAGTTCCAAGGGAAAGTTCCAATTATAAAAATCTCCCAACCCAGCCTAATTGTAAGTATTTTTTTAATAGCAGATCAACAAAATTCCAAAAATATAATATTTAAAACAATATTCTCTATTAAAATTGTAGTGCGTCGAAGTCGATGACTTTTGAATATCCAAAAATATCATCGCACATCAACCTATACTAATGGCATTATGAAATCATAGATAATGAAAATCATATCTTTAATAATTTGACGGTAAGGTTCACGGAACAGTGAAGGACACTGAAGACGCATATTATTTTATATTTAAAAAGCAAAAAAACATCATCTTCTTATCCATGACTCATTGTGGGTATAAGACGAATGACTTTTTAATTTCAACTACCTTCCATCTCACTTAAACTCTGACCATACCCCGAAACCATAAACGAAATGCATTATTTTTATTAATCAGGATAATACAGCTCACATCACCCAACAAACCTCTACATTTGGAATTGACAACTAATTATTGCAGATATTTCTTAAACAGGTTTTATCTAACTTAATACATGCCTAATTCTAAAATAATTTTGCTAAGTATTGGAAAAACAGTAATTTGAAACTTTTGCTTTAGAAAAAATGGTTTAGAAATCCTGTCTCTATTTCGAGAAAAAGCATAGTGCAATTTTTTGGATCCCAAATACTTACATATTCTGATTTATAGAATTCGGGAAAAAAAAGTGAAAGTATGAACTGTAATATTGAACGAGTAATTAATACCTATTAATACTAATTGTTTTATTGGTGCTCGTGCTCCAGTATGTGATTGAAAAAGTAATTCTGCCAGATCAACGACCACCTCGAAATCATATATCAAAAAAATAAAAACAAAAAAATACAAAAACATTTAGACCGTATACTTGATGGAGGCCGAAACACACTTTAGGTTTTTAAAATAGTGTTTTTATTTTTAAGGGATATCCAGCAAAAAACTTTCAAAAACTATATAAATCTATTTTTGTCAAAAAAAAAAGTAGGATTTTTTCGTCTTCTTTAATGAATCGCTCTTAATTGATTGATTTTCATCGAGAAAACTGAATTCATAATTCCACTTTCTTATATTATAAGCCTATACAGGAATCTTTTCTTGGGGCACTGCCACAATTTGCGAAGGATATATCATGCATTCTATCGAAATTCAGAATGGACAGCGAAGATCAACGAAAATTATACAGAACTGGACAATTTCATGTTTAGAGGATTAATGATGAGTACATCAGTGCGTGGAAGGGCAAGAATTGGTAAAGCTGAAACGTGCAAAGAAATTCAATATGGAACCAGGGAAAGTGAATTCAACCCTCCCACCCTAATCAGAAATGAGTGAACACAAGAAAAAACTAAGGTGTCATGACGGTCGTGGTCCTGCACCAAAACCCCTTTTTCTTGGTTGTGGTTTCGTTCTTGCGCAGTCGAGCCTTGGTCTTGGTTCCGATCTTAGGCTAACAAAAGTTTTACTATTGTTGATGGCTAAATTTAACTTACCATTTATGTCAATTGTCCTCAGTCCTTCCATACGAGAATCGTGAAATATCACCAACACCAGTAGTTGATGATCAAAAATAGGGAGAAACAAAAAAATAAGATACGCATCTAAAGTGCTGAACATTGGAAATTTTTGCAAGTCTTGCCTTTGGTCTTGGTTTTACATAGCCAGTCTTGGGTCTTGATAGATACCGCCACGGTCTACCGAACGTATGGTTTCGGTATTGCGCTTTCTGCAAGACAGCACGGTGAGTCTGCAATATCAAAACTAATTTCGTCTCTTCGTATTTAAAAGGGGAGGAAAAAAAAAACCACCATGTAAACGAAAACCAACACAAAAAACTTATTTAACACGCATCAAAACGTATAAGGCTACCGGTATCTTTGGGCACGTGTATTGCAATACATTCCACTCGTCTAAGCAGTTCTGATCCACACATAATTCGAACAATGCGACGAATCACATTTTATTGGTATACAACAAATCACCTTATTTGAACAAATCACACACTGTGAACCGCACTCGTAACACTGATATTTATATTTTATTTTTTCTCCAGATAAGCACAGAAATTATATTGGAAAAAAAAAAAAAAAAAAAAAATTCAATTCGTTGCACAAAAATCTGTCAAGTGATAAAATCAAACGTCACCGTGGTGAGTAAATTACGAATGTCCAACTTACCCGTATCCATGAAGTTGATATTAATGTAGGTAGAACTTTAGTTATAGTGCTGTATTGCTGTTCGTTTCCACTCGATATAAGAATGAGAGAAATGGTGTTTAATTAGCGCGAAAATTAAAGAAAGTGTAAAACATTAAAGGTTTAACAATAAAACGAATGAATGAAACTTCGGGCCGAGTTTTGCGCACAGACGCATAGTTAGGCTGTTAGTAGCCTACAGAAAAACAGTTACAAAAAATGTCACAAAAAAAGAAAAAGCATAAAAAATCACACACACAAAAAAAAAAAAAAAAACAGAAAGAAAAATAAGAAATAAATATGAACGATAATAAGAAATTAAAAAAAAAAAAAAAATTTTTTTAGTGTACAGTACAAAATGCAAACGAAGCGTTGGACTTTTAGATACGCTTGGTACTGATACAATCAGTCCAAAACAGCCTCGCTCGCTTAACTCTAGACAGACCATGTAGCGGGTAATTACATTACTCTCTTTCTTCACCAACCCATCTCCCTCCCACCTTCTCCTCGCCTAGTGTATTTTTTCACATCAAACAGACTAATCGCTGTACCGAGCATCTGCGATCATCTACAGCCAACCATGAATTCAGAAATTTCGCCACGCCTCTCTGCATCGAAACAAGATGGCGGAATTCTTAAATATACGTATACATAATATTATAAGAATGCCGAAAATTCCAACTCCTGTACACTTACGCGCGTTCGTTATAGGCTATTGGTACATGCCTATTATTTATTTATTTATTTTTTTTTTTATTATAATATTGTAGACTTTTCAAAGTTTTATTTCAAAAGAATGTAGACTCTTCATCGGTGGCCACGATAACGAGTTATAGCCTACCTACTATATTTTATTTTTGTATGCTTGACTTTTGACGAAGGTGATTTCAAGTAAATGGTGTGTGAGACTTCGCTGCACTTGACCCCTGAGTTAAGGATCTGTGTCGATGGGTAGGCTGCGCACCAATTAAATTTCGCTGCACGGTTCAGCTGGTGTTGGTGTAGAAAGCAAGTCAGCTGCAAATTTGGCAGAACAAACCATCGATCTTTTTTCATGGATAAGTAATGAAAGAAGTCGCAGTTGGTTGATTCATTAAAGACAGAACCCTATGATACGTTAGATAGAACTTTTAGAATAATTATATCGTTCAGGCCCTATCAGAATTAATTAGCTACTGATGCACTAAGTGGCCAGCAGTAATGTCAGTTACAGGGGCGGCACTTGCAGCCAGTAGCTTATTGGATCTGGTGGCTGTTTCGGAACTATCGGTAAGCTTTATAACTATGTCTATAAAGCAGCTGGAAGGGCTATTATATACTTCTCGCTTATCACTACTTTATCGATCTATATGGCCATGTCCGGAGGTGTTTATATAAGTCAATTTGTCAATAAGAGCTATAAAGAGTTGGGAATGTTGGTGTTTTTGTGATTTTTTACTGTGGATTTTTATATTTATAATAAAAAAATTGCTTCTTGTCCACAAATGGTTCACTCCTGCACATTCCTTTGGGTTTCATTTATATAGAAAACTCGTAAAAACTTCTTTATAGTCATGACTTCTTCATGGTCCTTATAGATAGTTCGTAAAGGGCATCCTGAGGTGGCAGTAATCGCTTACAAGTAGGTAAATACTTAAATTGATACTTTTTATACAACAGGTACCGGAGAAATTTGTATTGACTCTCTCGCTGTGGATGGCTGGATTCTTCAATTTCATTTATTGGTTTTATGTGCGCACATATGTTGAGCAAAATTACAAGTCTTTAAAAATCATTAACGCTTCAAAATTTTGGCATAGCAATCTCTGATGGCAGGGCTGATGGAATTTTTTTCACAAAACTAAGGAAGTCAACACATAACCTCGGCACCTTCCCACCGCCCAATAAAAAAATTAAAATGCAATTGTGCCATTGAAGAAAACATTTTAGGTATAGATATTATATTTTTTAGAACGTTCATTCACAGTGTTTTTGGTTTGAGGAGTGGCTGTGGAATAAAAATTTTTGTATTGAAAAAAAAGAAAGAAAGAAAGCCCTCTTGAAAAATGTGAGGAAACGTCCTCAACAGAGCAGCTTTATAACATCCTTGTTTGCTGATAAGGTAATTTATCAAAAATTATGAAAATTTTATACCTAAATACATTTTTTGAGCTCAATATTATGTTTCTTTTGACGAGAAATGAAATTCTTTAGACCAGTACATACATATTTGGACTATTGGGCTAAGTACCTAATGGGCTAGTCACATGAAAGAAATTATTTGCAATCAATGATCTTTTTTTTTTTATTTAGCCAAACTGTGTTTTAGCTGCGAGCCTTTGAACTACCTACCTATTAAATTTTAAAACAAATTCAAAGCTTATTATTTAAATTGTCCTTGTTAAAAATAAATAAAGTGATTGAAACAGTAAAATAAAACTACAAAAAATAACCTCTAAATGGTCTATGTGGAGATTAGACTAATCATAAGAGGTTAGAGGCGGCCCAACAGCGTGTTTCTTTGGCTAGAGTCACTCTCATTTGAAAAAGGGGCGCCAAAACTGCGCAAATAATTAACATTAAAAATGAATTTTTAAAAATACGCTTTTACAATAAAAAAAATTCAATTGCTGATGGGATTCGAACCCGATACTTCTGGATTAAAAGTTTAGATTCAATATATTATACATTTTTTCTGAGATGGTTCAGAAAAATTTTAAAGGGGGTCTGAGTGCATGAGGGGCCCAAAAATATGGTGGAGCCACTGACGCACAATTAGTTCGGGCCACTACTGAGCCTCTCAACAACACTTGTCATCGTAAGATGACCAATTTTGTGCACTGCACTTGAAACACATTATATGTTTGTTTGTACGCACTTGCAAACTTATGCAAGTGTGATGCAACATCTGGACAGTGACAAATTGATAGATTACATCCATCTGGCTTATCAGTGCATGTGTTGTATTTTCCCCATTACCAAGACAACGATAAAATACGTTACAATTAGTCATCACACACAAGTATTTGTTCTTTACTTGTGTGTCTATGTGTGTATGTGAGGAGCCAGTATATAAGATCACAAAATTGGCTTCAAAATTGCCAGTATTTGTCGAGATCTTGGCTGCCCAATACCTTGTGTATGATTTATGATGAACATGTAAAACTGCAGAACACTTTCTGTTGTAGGAATATCTTCAACGACATAAGGTATTCTACAGTTTATTTTTATATTTTATATTTTCTTGAAGAGACAAGATTTGATTGGACTGCAAGCTAGCCTACTAATATAAAAAATATCAGTATTTCCGAAAAGGAGAGCCTTTGTTAAACCCAAAAGAAGTGAAGGAAATAACTAAAAAGCTTTTTTATTCGAAATTATGTGTTAACTTAATTTAAAAAAATATTAACAAATCTATGACTATTTCTGCACTTATTTCGTGAATTCAAAAGAAAAATATCGAGTTAATTAATTCTCCAGGAAAACATGATCAATAAATGGTCACTGATGAAGCTTTCATAGTTCCATAAAAGACCTTAATTGAGTTCAAAAAATTAACATTTTCATACTCAGCGATTTTATTGACAATTAGGTATCATTGACTGTCTTTGCCAAATTGTCCATGCCTTTAAAGCCTAGATTTTTATTCTAAAAGTTTGTAAATAAAAAATT